>JAKZAN010000086.1:0-136577 GCA_023053545.1 Lepidurus packardi
CCTTACGGACTGAATCAATTCCTTACTGATTGAATAAATACCTTACGGACTGAATTAATTTATTACGGACTGAATTAATTCCTTACGGACTGAATCAATTCCTTACGGACTGAATTAATTCCTTACGTACTTAATTAATTCCTTACGGACCTAATCAATTCCTTACTGACTGAATAAATTCCTTACGGACTGAATCAATTCCTTACGGACTGAATTAATTCCTTACGTACTTAATTAATTCCTTACGGACTGAATCAATTCCTTACTGACTGTTTAAATTTCTTATGGACTGAATCCATTCCTTACGAACTTAATTCATTCCTTACGGAATGAATTAATTCCTTACGGACTGAATTAAATCCTTACGGACTGATTTAATTTATTACGGACTTAATTGATTCATTACGGACTTAATTAGTTTCTTACGGACTGAATCAATTCCTTACTGATTGAATAAATACCTTACGGACTGAATTAATTTATTACGGACTTAATTAATTCCTTACGGACTGAATCAATTTCTTACTGATTGAAAAAATTCCTTACGGACTGAATTAATTTATTACGGACTTAATTGATTCATTACGGATTTAATTAGTTCCTTACGGACTGAATCAATTCCTTACTGATTGAATAAATTCCTTACGGACTGAACCAATTCCTTACGGACTTAATGAATTCCTTACGGAATGAATTAATTCCTTACGGACTGAATTATTTCCTTACGGACTGAATTAATTTTTTACGTACTGAATTAATTCCTAACGGACTGAATTAATTCTTTACGGACTGGATTAATTTATTACGGACTTAATTCATTCATTACGGACTTAAATAATTCCTTACGTACTTAATTAATTCCTTACGGACTGAATCAATTCCTTACTGACTGAATAAATTCCTTACGGACTGAATCAATTCCTTACGAACTTAATTAATTCCTTACGGAATGAATTAATTCCTTACGGACTGAATTAATTCCTTACGGACTGAATTAATTCCTTACGGACTGAATTAATTCCTTACGGACTGAATCAATTCCTTACGAACTTAATTAATTCCTTACGGAATGAATTAATTCCTTACGGACTGAATTAATTTCTTACGGACTGAATTAATTCCTTACGGACTGAATTAATTCCTTACGGACTGAATTAATTCCTTACGGACCGAATAAATTTATTACGGACTAAATTTATTCATTACGGATTTAATTAGTTCCTTACGGACTGAATCAATTCCTTACTGATTGAATAAATTCCTTACGGACTGAACCAATTCCTTACGGACTTAATGAATTCCTTACGGAATGAATTAATTCCTTACGGACTGAATTATTTCCTTACGGACTGAATTAATTTTTTACGTACTGAATTAATTCCTAACGGACTGAATTAATTCTTTACGGACTGGATTAATTTATTACGGACTTAATTCATTCATTACGGACTTAAATAATTCCTTACGTACTTAATTAATTCCTTACGGACTGAATCAATTCCTTACTGACTGAATAAATTCCTTACGGACTGAATCAATTCCTTACGAACTTAATTAATTCCTTACGGAATGAATTAATTCCTTACGGACTGAATTAATTCCTTACGGACTGAATTAATTCCTTACGGACTGAATTAATTCCTTACGGACTGAATCAATTCCTTACGAACTTAATTAATTCCTTACGGAATGAATTAATTCCTTACGGACTGAATTAATTTCTTACGGACTGAATTAATTCCTTACGGACTGAATTAATTCCTTACGGACTGAATTAATTCCTTACGGACCGAATAAATTTATTACGGACTTAATTGATTCATTACGGACTTAATTAGTTCCTTACGGACTGAATCAATTCCTTACTGATTGAATAAATACCTTACGGACTGAATTAATTTATTACGGACTGAATTAATTCCTTACGGACTGAATCAATTCCTTACGGACTGAATTAATTCCTTACGTACTTAATTAATTCCTTACGGACCTAATCAATTCCTTACTGACTGAATAAATTCCTTACGGACTGAATCAATTCCTTACGGACTGAATTAATTCCTTACGTACTTAATTAATTCCTTACGGACTGAATCAATTCCTTACTGACTGTTTAAATTTCTTATGGACTGAATCCATTCCTTACGAACTTAATTCATTCCTTACGGAATGAATTAATTCCTTACGGACTGAATTAAATCCTTACGGACTGATTTAATTTATTACGGACTTAATTGATTCATTACGGACTTAATTAGTTTCTTACGGACTGAATCAATTCCTTACTGATTGAATAAATACCTTACGGACTGAATTAATTTATTACGGACTTAATTAATTCCTTACGGACTGAATCAATTTCTTACAGATTGAAAAAATTCCTTACGGACTGAATTAATTTATTACGGACTTAATTGATTCATTACGGATTTAATTAGTTCCTTACGGACTGAATCAATTCCTTACTGATTGAATAAATTCCTTACGGACTGAACCAATTCCTTACGGACTTAATGAATTCCTTACGGAATGAATTAATTCCTTACGGACTGAATTATTTCCTTACGGACTGAATTAATTTTTTACGTACTGAATTAATTCCTAACGGACTGAATTAATTCTTTACGGACTGGATTAATTTATTACGGACTTAATTCATTCATTACGGACTTAAATAATTCCTTACGTACTTAATTAATTCCTTACGGACTGAATCAATTCCTTACTGACTGAATAAATTCCTTACGGACTGAATCAATTCCTTACGAACTTAATTAATTCCTTACGGAATGAATTAATTCCTTACGGACTGAATTAATTCCTTACGGACTGAATTAATTCCTTACGGACTGAATTAATTCCTTACGGACTGAATCAATTCCTTACGAACTTAATTAATTCCTTACGGAATGAATTAATTCCTTACGGACTGAATTAATTTCTTACGGACTGAATTAATTCCTTACGGACTGAATTAATTCCTTACGGACTGAATTAATTCCTTACGGACCGAATAAATTTATTACGGACTAAATTTATTCATTACGGATTTAATTAGTTCCTTACGGACTGAATCAATTCCTTACGGACTTAATTAATTCCTTACGGACTGAATTAATTCCTTACGGACTGAATCAATTCCTTACGGACTGAATTAATTCCTTACGGACTGAATCAATTCCTTACGGACTGAATTAATGCCTTACGTACTTAATTAATCCATTATGGACTGAATTAATTCCTTACGGAATGAATTAATTCCTTACGGACTGAATTAATTCCTTACGGAATGATTTAATTCCTTACGGACTGAATTAATTCCTTACGGACTGATTTATTTTATAACGGACTTAATTGATTCATTACGGACTTAATTAGTTCCTTACGTACTGAATCAATTCCTTACTGATTGAATAAATTCCTTACGGACTGAATCAATTCCTTACGGACTTAATTAATTCCTTACGGAATGAATTAATTCCTTACGGACTGAATTATTTCCTTACGGACTGAATTAATTCCTTACGGACTGAATCAATTCCTTACGGACTGAATTAATTCCTTACGTACTTAATTAATTCCTTACGGACCTAATCAATTCCTTACTGACTGAATAAATTCCTTACGGACTGAATCAATTCCTTACGGACTGAATTAATTCCTTACGGAATGAATTAATTCCTGACGGACTGAATTATTTCCTTACGGACTGAATTAATTCCTTACGGACTGAATCAATTCCTTACGGACTGAATTAATTCCTTACGTACTTCATTAATTCCTTACGGACTGAATCAATTCCTTACTGACTGAATAAATTTATTATCCACTGAATCAATTCCTTACGAACTTAATTCATTCCTTACGGAATGAATTAATTCCTTACGGACTGAATTAATTTCTAACGGACTAAATAAATTCCTTACGGACTGAATCAATTCCTTACGAACTTAACTAATTCCTTACGGGATGAATTAATTCCTTACGGATTGAATTATTTCCTTACGGACTGAATTAATTCCTTACGGACTGAATCAATTCCTTACGGACTGAATTAATGCCTTACGTACTTAATTAATCCATTATGGACTGAATTAATTCCTTACGAAATGAATTAATTCCTTACTGACTGAATTAATTCCTTACGGAATGAATTAACTCCTTACGGACTGAATTAATTCCTTACGGACTGATTTATTTTATAACGGACTTAATTGATTCATTACGGACTTAATTAGTTCCTTACGGACTGAATCAATTCCTTACTGATTGAATAAATTCCTTACGGACTGAATCAATTCCTTACGGACTTAATTAATTCCTTACGGAATGAATTAATTCCTTACGGACTGAATTATTTCCTTACGGACTGAATTAATTCCTTACGGACTGAATCAATTCCTTACGGACTGAATTAATTCCTTACGTACTTAATTAATTCCTTACGGACCTAATCAATTCCTTACTGACTGAATAAATTCCTTACGGACTGAATCAATTCCTTACGGACTGAATTAATTCCTTACGGAATGAATTAATTCCTGACGGACTGAATTATTTCCTTACGGACTGAATTAATTCCTTACGGACTGAATCAATTCCTTACGGACTGAATTAATTCCTTACGTACTTCATTAATTCCTTACGGACTGAATCAATTCCTTACTGACTGAATAAATTTATTATGGACTGAATCAATTCCTTACGAACTTAATTCATTCCTTACGGAATGAATTAATTCCTTACGGACTGAATTAATTTCTAACGGACTAAATAAATTCCTTACGGACTGAATCAATTCCTTACGAACTTAACTAATTCCTTACGGGATGAATTAATTCCTTACGGATTGAATTATTTCCTTACGGACTGAATTAATTCCTTACGGACTGAACGGATTCCTTAAGGACTGAATTAATTACTTTCGGACTTAATTAATTCCTTACGGACTGAATTAATTCTTTACGTACTGAATAAATTCCTAACGGACTGAATTAATTCTTTACGGACTGGATTAATTTTATTACATACTTAATTCATTCATTACGGACTTAAATAATTCCTTACGTACTAAAATTAATTCCTTACGGACTGATTCAATTCCATACTGACTGAATAAATTAATTACGGACTGAATCAATTCCTTACGAACTTAATTAATTCCTTACGGAATGAATTAATCCCTTACGGACTGAATTACTTTCTTACGGACTGAATTAATTCCTTACGGACTGAATTAATTCCTTACAGACTGAATCAATTCCTTGCGGACTTAATTAATTCCTTACGGAATGAATTAATTCCTTACGGACTGAATTATTTCCTTACGGACTGAACTAATTACTTACGGACTGAATTAATTCCTTACTGACTGAATAGATTCCTTATGGACTGAATCAATTCCTTACGGACTGAATTAATTCCTTACGGACTTAATTAATTCTTTACGTACTGTATCAATTCCTAGCGGACTGAATTAATTCCTTACGGAGTGGATTAATTTATTACGGACTTAATTGATTCATTATGGACTTAATTAATTCTTTACGTACTGAATTAATTCCTAACGGACTGAATTAATTCCTTACGGACTGATTTAATTTATAACGGACTTAATTGATTCATTACGGACTTAATTAGTTCCTTACGGAATGAATTAATTCCTTACGGACTGAATGATTTCCTTACGGACTGAATCAATTCCTTACGGACTGAATCAATTTCTTACCTACTGAATTAATTAATTAGGTACTTAATTAATTCCTTACGGACTGAATCAATTCCTTACTGACTGAATCAATTCCTTACGGACTGAATCAATTCCTTACGGACTGAATTAATTCCTTACGGACTGATTTAATTTATTATGGACTTAATTGATTCATTACGGACTTAATTAATTCCTTACGGACTGAATCAATTCCTTACGGACTGAATTAATTAATTAGTTACTTAATTAATTCCTTACGGACTGAATCAATTCCTTACTGACTGAATAAATTCCTTACGGACTGAATCAATTCTTTACGGACTGAATTAATTCCTTACGTACTTAATTAATCCAATATGGACTGAATCAATTCCTTACGAACTTAATTAATTCCTTACGGACTGAATTAATTCCTTACGGACTGATTTAATTTATTACGGACTTAATTGATTCATTACGGACTTAATTAGTTCCTTACGGACTGAATCAATTCCTTACTGATTGAATAAATACCTTACGGACTGAATTAATTTATGACGGACTTAATTAATTCCTTACGGACTGAATTAATTCCTTACGGACTGAATCAATTCCTTACGGACTGAATTAATTCCTTACGGACTGAATCAATTCCTTTCGGACTGAATTAATTCCTTACGTACTTAATTAATTCCTTACGGACTGAATCAATTCCTTACTGACTGTTTAAATTTCTTATGGACTGAATCCATTCCTTACGAACTTAATTCATTCCTTACGGAATGAATTAATTCCTTACGGACTGAATTAATTCCTAACGAACTTAATTAATTCCTTACGTACTTAATTAATTCCTTACGGACGGAATCAATTCCTTACTGACTGAATAAATTCCTTACGGACTGAATCAATTCCTTACGAACTTAACTAATTCCTTACGGGATGAATTAATTCCTTACGGATTGAATTATTTCCTTACGGACTGAATTAATTCCTTACGGACTGAACGTATTCCTTAAGGACTGAATTAATTACTTTCGGACTTAATTAATTCCTTACGGACTGAATTAATTCTTTACGTACTGAATAAATTCCTAACGGACTGAATTAATTCTTTACGGACTGGATTAATTTATTACGGTCTTAATTCATTCATTACGGACTTAAATAATTCCTTACGTACTAAAATTAATTCCTTACGGACTGATTCAATTCCATACTGACTGAATAAATTAATTACGGACTGAATCAATTCCTTACGAACTTAATTAATTCCTTACGGAATGAATTAATTCCTTACGGACTGAATTACTTTCTTACGGACTGAATTAATTCCTTACGGACTGAATTAATTCCTTACAGACTGAATCAATTCCTTGCGGACTTAATTAATTCCTTACGGAATGAATTAATTCCTTACGGACTGAATTATTTCCTTACGGACTGAACTAATTACTTACGGACTGAATTAATTCCTTACTGACTGAATAGATTCCTTATGGACTGAATCAATTCTTTACGGACTGAATTAATTCCTTACGGACTTAATTAATTCTTTACGTACTGTATCAATTCCTAGCGGACTGAATTAATTCCTTACGGAGTGGATTAATTTATTACGGACTTAATTGATTCATTATGGACTTAATTAATTCTTTCCGTACTGAATTAATTCCTAACGGACTGAATTAATTCCTAACGGACTGAATTAATTCTTTACGGACTGGATTAATTTATTACGGACTTAATTCATTCATTACGGACTTAAATAATTCCTTACGAACTTAATTAATTCCTTACGGAATGAATTAATTCCTTACGGACTGAATTAATTCCTTACGGACTGAATAGATTTCTTATGGACTGAATCAATTCCTTACGAACTTAACTAATTCCTTACGGAATGAATTAATTCCTTACGGACTGAATTAATTCCTAACGGACTGAATCAATTCCTTACGAACTGGATTAATTTATTACGGACTTAATTGATTCATTATGGACTTAATTAATTCTTTCCGTACTGAATTAATTCCTAACGGACTGAATTAATTCCTTACGGACTAGATTAATTTATTACGGACTGAATCAATTCCTTACGGACTGAATCAATTTCTTACTGACTGAATCAATTCCTTACGGACTTAATTAGTTCCTTACGGACTGAATCAACTCCTTACTGATTGAATAAATTCCTTACGGACTGAATCAATTCCTTACGTACCTAATTAATTCCTTACGGAATGAATTAATTCCTAACGGACTGAATGAATTCCTTACGGACTTAATTAATTTTTTACGTACTAAATTAATTCCTAACGGACTGAATTAATTCTTTACGGACTGGATTAATTTATTACGGACTGAATCAATTCCTTACGGACTGAATAAATTCCTTACGGACTGAATTAATTCCTTACGGACTGAATTAATTCCTTACGGACTGAACTAATTCCTTACGGACTGAATAAATTCCTTACGGACTGAATCAATTCCTTACTGACTGTTTAAATTTCTTATGGACTGAATCCATTCCTTACGAACTTAATTCATTCCTTACGGAATGAATTAATTCCTTACGGACTGAATTAATTCCTAACGAACTTAATTAATTCCTTACGTACTTAATTAATTCCTTACGGACGGAATCAATTCCTTACTGACTGAATAAATTCCTTACGGACTGAATCAATTCCTTACGAACTTAACTAATTCCTTACGGGATGAATTAATTCCTTACGGATTGAATTATTTCCTTACGGACTGAATTAATTCCTTACGGACTGAACGTATTCCTTAAGGACTGAATTAATTCTTTACGTACTGAATAAATTCCTAACGGACTGAATTAATTCTTTACGGACTGGATTAATTTATTACGGACTGAATCAATTCCTTACGGACTGAATAAATTCCTTACGGACTGAATTAATTCCTTACGGACTGAATTAATTCCTTACGGACTGAACTAATTCCTTACGGACTGAATAAATTCCTTACGGACTGAATCAATTCCTTACTGACTGTTTAAATTTCTTATGGACTGAATCCATTCCTTACGAACTTAATTCATTCCTTACGGAATGAATTAATTCCTTACGGACTGAATTAATTCCTAACGAACTTAATTAATTCCTTACGTACTTAATTAATTCCTTACGGACGGAATCAATTCCTTACTGACTGAATAAATTCCTTACGGACTGAATCAATTCCTTACGAACTTAACTAATTCCTTACGGGATGAATTAATTCCTTACGGATTGAATTATTTCCTTACGGACTGAATTAATTCCTTACGGACTGAACGTATTCCTTAAGGACTGAATTAATTACTTTCGGACTTAATTAATTCCTTACGGACTGAATTAATTCTTTACGTACTGAATAAATTCCTAACGGACTGAATTAATTCTTTACGGACTGGATTAATTTATTACGGTCTTAATTCATTCATTACGGACTTAAATAATTCCTTACGTACTAAAATTAATTCCTTACGGACTGATTCAATTCCATACTGACTGAATAAATTAATTACGGACTGAATCAATTCCTTACGAACTTAATTAATTCCTTACGGAATGAATTAATTCCTTACGGACTGAATTACTTTCTTACGGACTGAATTAATTCCTTACGGACTGAATTAATTCCTTACAGACTGAATCAATTCCTTGCGGACTTAATTAATTCCTTACGGAATGAATTAATTCCTTACGGACTGAATTATTTCCTTACGGACTGAACTAATTACTTACGGACTGAATTAATTCCTTACTGACTGAATAGATTCCTTATGGACTGAATCAATTCTTTACGGACTGAATTAATTCCTTACGGACTTAATTAATTCTTTACGTACTGTATCAATTCCTAGCGGACTGAATTAATTCCTTACGGAGTGGATTAATTTATTACGGACTTAATTGATTCATTATGGACTTAATTAATTCTTTCCGTACTGAATTAATTCCTAACGGACTGAATTAATTCCTAACGGACTGAATTAATTCTTTACGGACTGGATTAATTTATTACGGACTTAATTCATTCATTACGGACTTAAATAATTCCTTACGAACTTAATTAATTCCTTACGGAATGAATTAATTCCTTACGGACTGAATTAATTCCTTACGGACTGAATAGATTTCTTATGGACTGAATCAATTCCTTACGAACTTAACTAATTCCTTACGGAATGAATTAATTCCTTACGGACTGAATTAATTCCTAACGGACTGAATCAATTCCTTACGAACTGGATTAATTTATTACGGACTTAATTGATTCATTATGGACTTAATTAATTCTTTCCGTACTGAATTAATTCCTAACGGACTGAATTAATTCCTTACGGACTAGATTAATTTATTACGGACTGAATCAATTCCTTACGGACTGAATCAATTCCTTACTGACTGAATCAATTCCTTACGGACTTAATTAGTTCCTTACGGACTGAATCAACTCCTTACTGATTGAATAAATTCCTTACGGACTGAATCAATTCCTTACGTACCTAATTAATTCCTTACGGAATGAATTAATTCCTAACGGACTGAATGAATTCCTTACGGACTTAATTAATTTTTTACGTACTGAATTAATTCCTAACGGACTGAATTAATTCTTTACGGACTGGATTAATTTATTACGGACTGAATCAATTCCTTACGGACTGAATAAATTCCTTACGGACTGAATTAATTCCTTACGGACTGAATTAATTCCTTACGGACTGAACTAATTCCTTACGGACTGAATAAATTCCTTACGGACTGAATCAATTCCTTATTGATTGAATTAATTCCTTACGGACTAAATCAATTCTTTACGAACATAATTAATTCCTTACGGAATGAATTAATTCCTTACGGACTGAATTAATTTATTACGGACTTAATTGATTCATTACGGATTTAATTAGTTCCTTACGGACTGAATCAACTCCTTACTGATTGAATAAATTCCTTACGGACTGAATCAATTCCTTACTGACTGAATAAATTTCTTATGAACTAAATCAATTCCGTACGGACTGAATTAATTCCTAACGGACTGAATAAATTCCTTACGGACTGAATCAATTCCTTACGAACTTAATTAATTCCTTACGGACTGAATTAATTTATTACGGAATTAATTGATTCATTACGGATTTAATTAGTTCCTTACGGACTGAATCAATTCCTTACGAACTTAATTAATTCCTTACGGAATGAATTAATTCCTTACGGACTGAATTAATTCCTTACGGACTGAAGTAATTCCTTACGGACTGAATTAATTCCTTACGGACTGAATTAATTCCTTACGGAATGAATTATTTTATTACGGACTTAATTGATTCATTACGGATTTAATTAGTTCCTTACGGACTGAATCAACTCCTTACTGATTGAATAAATTCCTTACGGACTGAATCAATTCCTTACGTACTTAATTAATTCCTTACGGAATGAATTAATTCCTTACGGACTGAATTAATTCCTTACGGACTTAATTAATTTTTTACGTACTGAATTAATTCCTAACGGACTGAATTAATTCTTTACGGACTGGATTAATTTATTACGGACTGAATCAATTCCTTACGGACTGAATCAATTCCTTACGGACTGAATTAATTCCTTACGGACTGAATTAATTCCTTACGGACTGAACTAATTCCTTACGGACTGAATAAATTCCTTACTGACTGAATCAATTCCTTATTGATTGAATTAATTCCTTACGGACTAAATCAATTCCTTACGAACTTAATTAATTCCATACGGAATGAATTAATTCCTTACGGACTGAATTAATTTATTACGGACTTAATTGATTCATTACGGATTTAATTAGTTCCTTACGGACTGAATCAACTCCTTACTGATTGAATAAATTCCTTACGGACTGAATCAATTCCTTACGGACTTAATTAATTCCTTACGGACTGAATTAATTTATTACGGACTTGATTCATTACGGATTTAATTAGTTCCTTACGGACTGAATCAACTCCTTACTGATTGAATAAATTCCTTACGGACTGAATCAATTCCTTACGTACCTAATTAATTCCTTACGGAATGAATGAATTCCTTACGGACTTAATTAATTTTTTACGTACTGAATTAATTCCTAACGGACTGAATTAATTCTTTACGGACTGGATTAATTTATTACGGACTGAATCAATTCCTTACGGACTGAATAAATTCCTTACGGACTGAATTAATTCCTTACGGACTGAATTAATTCCTTACGGACTGAACTAATTCCTTACGGACTGAATAAATTCCTTACGGACTGAATCAATTCCTTATTGATTGAATTAATTCCTTACGGACTAAATCAATTCTTTACGAACATAATTAATTCCTTACGGAATGAATTAATTCCTTACGGACTGAATTAATTTATTACGGACTTAATTGATTCATTACGGATTTAATTAGTTCCTTACGGACTGAATCAACTCCTTACTGATTGAATAAATTCCTTACGGACTGAATCAATTCCTTACTGACTGAATAAATTTCTTATGAACTAAATCAATTCCGTACGGACTGAATTAATTCCTAACGGACTGAATAAATTCCTTACGGAATGAATCAATTCCTTACGAACTTAATTAATTCCTTACGGACTGAATTAATTTATTACGGAATTAATTGATTCATTACGGATTTAATTAGTTCCTTACGGACTGAATCAATTCCTTACGAACTTAATTAATTCCTTACGGAATGAATTAATTCCTTACGGACTGAATTAATTCCTTACGGACTGAAGTAATTCCTTACGGACTGAATTAATTCCTTACGGACTGAATTAATTCCTTACGGAATGAATTATTTTATTACGGACTTAATTGATTCATTACGGATTTAATTAGTTCCTTACGGACTGAATCAACTCCTTACTGATTGAATAAATTCCTTACGGACTGAATCAATTCCTTACGTACTTAATTAATTCCTTACGGAATGAATTAATTCCTTACGGACTGAATTAATTCCTTACGGACTTAATTAATTTTTTACGTACTGAATTAATTCCTAACGGACTGAATTAATTCTTTACGGACTGGATTAATTTATTACGGACTGAATCAATTCCTTACGGACTGAATCAATTCCTTACGGACTGAATTAATTCCTTACGGACTGAATTAATTCCTTACGGACTGAACTAATTCCTTACGGACTGAATAAATTCCTTACTGACTGAATCAATTCCTTATTGATTGAATTAATTCCTTACGGACTAAATCAATTCCTTACGAACTTAATTAATTCCATACGGAATGAATTAATTCCTTACGGACTGAATTAATTTATTACGGACTTAATTGATTCATTACGGATTTAATTAGTTCCTTACGGACTGAATCAACTCCTTACTGATTGAATAAATTCCTTACGGACTGAATCAATTCCTTACGGACTTAATTAATTCCTTACGGACTGAATTAATTTATTACGGACTTGATTCATTACGGATTTAATTAGTTCCTTACGGACTGAATCAACTCCTTACTGATTGAATAAATTCCTTACGGACTGAATCAATTCCTTACGTACCTAATTAATTCCTTACGGAATGAATGAATTCCTTACGGACTTAATTAATTTTTTACGTACTGAATTAATTCCTAACGGACTGAATTAATTCTTTACGGACTGGATTAATTTATTACGGACTGAATCAATTCCTTACGGACTGAATAAATTCCTTACGGACTGAATTAATTCCTTACGGACTGAATTAATTCCTTACGGACTGAACTAATTCCTTACGGACTGAATAAATTCCTTACGGACTGAATCAATTCCTTATTGATTGAATTAATTCCTTACGGACTAAATCAATTCTTTACGAACATAATTAATTCCTTACGGAATGAATTAATTCCTTACGGACTGAATTAATTTATTACGGACTTAATTGATTCATTACGGATTTAATTAGTTCCTTACGGACTGAATCAACTCCTTACTGATTGAATAAATTCCTTACGGACTGAATCAATTCCTTACTGGCTGAATAAATTTCTTATGAACTAAATCAATTCCGTACGGACTGAATTAATTCCTAACGGACTGAATAAATTCCTTACGGAATGAATCAATTCCTTACGAACTTAATTAATTCCTTACGGACTGAATTAATTTATTACGGAATTAATTGATTCATTACGGATTTAATTAGTTCCTTACGGACTGAATCAATTCCTTACGAACTTAATTAATTCCTTACGGAATGAATGAATTCCTTACGGACTGAATTAATTCCTTACGGACTGAATTAATTCCTTACGGACTGAAGTAATTCCTTACGGACTGAATTAATTCCTTACGGAATGAATTAATTTATTACGGACTTAATTGATTCATTACGGATTTAATTAGTTCCTTACGGACTGAATCAACTCCTTACTGATTGAATAAATTCCTTACGGACTGAATCAATTCCTTACGTACTTAATTAATTCCTTACGGAATGAATTAATTCCTTACGGACTGAATTAATTCTTTACGGACTTAATTAATTTTTTACGTACTGAATTAATTCCTAACGGACTGAATTAATTCTTTACGGACTGGATTAATTTATTACGGACTGAATCAATTCCTTACGGACTGAATTAATTCCTTACGGACTGAATTAATTCCTTACGGACTGAACTAATTCCTTACGGACTGAATAAATTCCTTACTGACTGAATCAATTCCTTATTGATTGAATTAATTCCTTACGGACTAAATCAATTCCTTACGAACTTAATTAATTCCATACGGAATGAATTAATTCCTTACGGACTGAATTAATTTATTACGGACTTAATTGATTCATTACGGATTTAATTAGTTCCTTACGGACTGAATCAACTCCTTACTGATTGAATAAATTCCTTACGGACTGAATCAATTCCTTACGGACTTAATTAATTCCTTACGGACTGAATTAATTTATTACGGACTTGATTCATTACGGATTTAATTAGTTCCTTACGGACTGAATCAACTCCTTACTGATTGAATAAATTCCTTACGGACTGAATCAATTCCTTACGTACCTAATTAATTCCTTACGGAATGAATGAATTCCTTACGGACTTAATTAATTTTTTACGTACTGAATTAATTCCTAACGGACTGAATTAATTCTTTACGGACTGGATTAATTTATTACGGACTGAATCAATTCCTTACGGACTGAATAAATTCCTTACGGACTGAATTAATTCCTTACGGACTGAATTAATTCCTTACGGACTGAACTAATTCCTTACGGACTGAATAAATTCCTTACGGACTGAATCAATTCCTTATTGATTGAATTAATTCCTTACGGACTAAATCAATTCTTTACGAACATAATTAATTCCTTACGGAATGAATTAATTCCTTACGGACTGAATTAATTTATTACGGACTTAATTGATTCATTACGGATTTAATTAGTTCCTTACGGACTGAATCAACTCCTTACTGATTGAATAAATTCCTTACGGACTGAATCAATTCCTTACTGACTGAATAAATTTCTTATGAACTAAATCAATTCCGTACGGACTGAATTAATTCCTAACGGACTGAATAAATTCCTTACGGAATGAATCAATTCCTTACGAACTTAATTAATTCCTTACGGACTGAATTAATTTATTACGGAATTAATTGATTCATTACGGATTTAATTAGTTCCTTACGGACTGAATCAATTCCTTACGAACTTAATTAATTCCTTACGGAATGAATGAATTCCTTACGGACTGAATTAATTCCTTACGGACTGAATTAATTCCTTACGGACTGAAGTAATTCCTTACGGACTGAATTAATTCCTTACGGAATGAATTAATTTATTACGGACTTAATTGATTCATTACGGATTTAATTAGTTCCTTACGGACTGAATCAACTCCTTACTGATTGAATAAATTCCTTACGGACTGAATCAATTCCTTACGTACTTAATTAATTCCTTACGGAATGAATTAATTCCTTACGGACTGAATTAATTCTTTACGGACTTAATTAATTTTTTACGTACTGAATTAATTCCTAACGGACTGAATTAATTCTTTACGGACTGGATTAATTTATTACGGACTGAATCAATTCCTTACGGACTGAATAAATTCCTTACGGACTGAATTAATTCCTTACGGACTGAATTAATTCCTTACGGACTGAACTAATTCCTTACGGACTGAATAAATTCTTTACGGAATGAAACAATTCCTTATTGATTGAATTAATTCCTTACGGACTAAATCAATTCCTTACGAACTTAATTAATTCCTTACGGACTGAATTAATTCCTTACGGACTGAAGTAATTCCTTACGGACTGAATTAATTCCTTACGGAATGAATTAATTTATTACGGACTTAATTGATTCATTACGGATTTAATTAGTTCCTTACGGACTGAATCAACTCCTTACTGATTGAATAAATTCCTTACGGACTGAATCAATTCCTTACGTACTTAATTAATTCCTTACGGAATGAATTAATTCCTTACGGACTGAATTAATTCTTTACGGACTTAATTAATTTTTTACGTACTGAATTAATTCCTAACGGACTGAATTAATTCTTTACGGACTGGATTAATTTATTACGGACTGAATCAATTCCTTACGGACTGAATAAATTCCTTACGGACTGAATTAATTCCTTACGGACTGAATTAATTCCTTACGGACTGAACTAATTCCTTACGGACTGAATAAATTCTTTACGGAATGAAACAATTCCTTATTGATTGAATTAATTCCTTACGGACTAAATCAATTCCTTACGAACTTAATTAATTCCTTACGGAATGAATTAATTCCTTACGGACTGAATTCATTTATTACGGACTTAATTGATTCATTACGGATTTAATTAGTTCCTTACGGACTGAATCAATTCCTTACTGACTGAATAAATTTCTTATGAACTAAATCAATTCCGTACGGACTGAATTAATTCCTAACGGACTGAATAAATTCCTTACGGACTGAATCAATTCCTTACGAACTTAATTAATTCCTTACGGACTGAATTAATTTATTACGGAATTAATTGATTCATTACGGATTTAATTAGTTCCTTACGGACTGAATCAATTCCTTACGAACTTAATTAATTCCTTACGGAATGAATTAATTCCTTACGGACTGAATTAATTCCTTACGGACTGAAGTAATTCCTTACGGACTGAATTAATTCCTTACGGACTGAATTAATTCCTTACGGAATGAATTATTTTATTACGGACTTAATTGATTCATTACGGATTTAATTAGTTCCTTACGGACTGAATCAACTCCTTACTGATTGAATAAATTCCTTACGGACTGAATCAATTCCTTACGTACTTAATTAATTCCTTACGGAATGAATTAATTCCTTACGGACTGAATTAATTCCTTACGGACTTAATTAATTTTTTACGTACTGAATTAATTCCTAACGGACTGAATTAATTCTTTACGGACTGGATTAATTTATTACGGACTGAATCAATTCCTTACGGACTGAATCAATTCCTTACGGACTGAATTAATTCCTTACGGACTGAATTAATTCCTTACGGACTGAACTAATTCCTTACGGACTGAATAAATTCCTTACTGACTGAATCAATTCCTTATTGATTGAATTAATTCCTTACGGACTAAATCAATTCCTTACGAACTTAATTAATTCCATACGGAATGAATTAATTCCTTACGGACTGAATTAATTTATTACGGACTTAATTGATTCATTACGGATTTAATTAGTTCCTTACGGACTGAATCAACTCCTTACTGATTGAATAAATTCCTTACGGACTGAATCAATTCCTTACGGACTTAATTAATTCCTTACGGACTGAATTAATTTATTACGGACTTGATTCATTACGGATTTAATTAGTTCCTTACGGACTGAATCAACTCCTTACTGATTGAATAAATTCCTTACGGACTGAATCAATTCCTTACGTACCTAATTAATTCCTTACGGAATGAATTAATTCCTTACGGACTTAATTAATTTTTTACGTACTGAATTAATTCCTAACGGACTGAATTAATTCTTTACGGACTGGATTAATTTATTACGGACTGAATCAATTCCTTACGGACTGAATAAATTCCTTACGGACTGAATTAATTCCTTACGGACTGAATTAATTCCTTACGGACTGAACTAATTCCTTACGGACTGAATAAATTCCTTACGGACTGAATCAATTCCTTATTGATTGAATTAATTC
Organism: Lepidurus packardi; assembly: GCA_023053545.1. NCBI lineage: Eukaryota > Metazoa > Arthropoda > Branchiopoda > Notostraca > Triopsidae > Lepidurus > Lepidurus packardi. Next base: position 17,950 of record JAKZAN010000086.1, read on the forward strand.
CTTACGGACTAAATCAATTCTTTACGAACATAATTAATTCCTTACGGAATGAATTATTTCCTTACGGACTGAATTAATTTATTACGGACTTAATTGATTCATTACGGATTTAATTAGTTCCTTACGGACTGAATCAACTCCTTACTGATTGAATAAATTCCTTACGGACTGAATCAATTCCTTACTGACTGAATAAATTTCTTATGAACTAAATCAATTCCGTACGGACTGAATTAATTCCTAACGGACTGAATAAATTCCTTACGGACTGAATCAATTCCTTACGAACTTAATTAATTCCTTACGGACTGAATTAATTTATTACGGAATTAATTGATTCATTACGGATTTAATTAGTTCCTTACGGACTGAATCAATTCCTTACGAACTTAATTAATTCCTTACGGAATGAATGAATTCCTTACGGACTGAATTAATTCCTTACGGACTGAATTAATTCCTTACGGACTGAAGTAATTCCTTACGGACTGAATTAATTCCTTACGGAATGAATTAATTTATTACGGACTTAATTGATTCATTACGGATTTAATTAGTTCCTTACGGACTGAATCAACTCCTTACTGATTGAATAAATTCCTTACGGACTGAATCAATTCCTTACGTACTTAATTAATTCCTTACGGAATGAATTAATTCCTTACGGACTGAATTAATTCTTTACGGACTTAATTAATTTCTTACGTACTGAATTAATTCCTAACGGACTGAATTAATTCTTTACGGACTGGATTAATTTATTACGGACTGAATCAATTCCTTACGGACTGAATAAATTCCTTACGGACTGAATTAATTCCTTACGGACTGAATTAATTCCTTACGGACTGAACTAATTCCTTACGGACTGAATAAATTCTTTACGGACTGAATCAATTCCTTATTGATTGAATTAATTCCTTACGGACTAAATCAATTCCTTACGAACTTAATTAATTCCTTACGGAATGAATTAATTCCTTACGGACTGAATTCATTTATTACGGACTTAATTGATTCATTACGGATTTAATTAGTTCCTTACGGACTGAATCAATTCCTTACTGACTGAATAAATTTCTTATGAACTAAATCAATTCCGTACGGACTGAATTAATTCCTAACGGACTGAATAAATTCCTTACGGACTGAATCAATTCCTTACGAACTTAATTAATTCCTTACGGACTGAATTAATTTATTACGGAATTAATTGATTCATTACGGATTTAATTAGTTCCTTACGGACTGAATCAATTCCTTACGAACTTAATTAATTCCTTACGGAATGAATTAATTCCTTACGGACTGAATTAATTCCTTACGGACTGAAGTAATTCCTTACGGACTGAATTAATTCCTTACGGACTGAATTAATTCCTTACGGAATGAATTATTTTATTACGGACTTAATTGATTCATTACGGATTTAATTAGTTCCTTACGGACTGAATCAACTCCTTACTGATTGAATAAATTCCTTACGGACTGAATCAATTCCTTACGTACTTAATTAATTACTTACGGAATGAATTAATTCCTTGCGGACTGAATTAATTCCTTACGGACTTAATTAATTTTTTACGTACTGAATTAATTCCTAACGGACTGAATTAATTCTTTACGGACTGGATAATTTATTACGGACTGAATCAATTCCTTACGGACTGAATCAATTCCTTACGGACTGAATTAATTCCTTACGGACTGAATTAATTCCTTACGGACTGAACTAATTCCTTACGGACTGAATAAATTCCTTACTGACTGAATCAATTCCTTATTGATTGAATTAATTCCTTACGGACTAAATCAATTCCTTACGAACTTAATTAATTCCATACGGAATGAATTAATTCCTTACGGACTGAATTAATTTATTACGGACTTAATTGATTCATTACGGATTTAATTAGTTCCTTACGGACTGAATCAACTCCTTACTGATTGAATAAATTCCTTACGGACTGAATCAATTCCTTACGGATTTAATTAATTCCTTACGGACTGAATTAATTTATTACGGACTTGATTCATTACGGATTTAATTAGTTCCTTACGGACTGAATCAACTCCTTACTGATTGAATAAATTCCTTACGGACTGAATCAATTCCTTACGTACCTAATTAATTCCTTACGGAATGAATTAATTCCTTACGGACTTAATTAATTTTTTACGTACTGAATTAATTCCTAACGGACTGAATTCATTTATTACGGACTTAATTGATTCATTACGGATTTAATTAGTTCCTTACGGACTGAATCAATTCCTTACTGACTGAATAAATTTCTTATGAACTAAATCAATTCCGTACGGACTGAATTAATTCCTAACGGACTGAATAAATTCCTTACGGACTGAATCAATTCCTTACGAACTTAATTAATTCCTTACGGACTGAATTAATTTATTACGGAATTAATTGATTCATTACGGATTTAATTAGTTCCTTACGGACTGAATCAATTCCTTACGAACTTAATTAATTCCTTACGGAATGAATTAATTCCTTACGGACTGAATTAATTCCTTACGGACTGAAGTAATTCCTTACGGACTGAATTAATTCCTTACGGACTGAATTAATTCCTTACGGAATGAATTATTTTATTACGGACTTAATTGATTCATTACGGATTTAATTAGTTCCTTACGGACTGAATCAACTCCTTACTGATTGAATAAATTCCTTACGGACTGAATCAATTCCTTACGTACTTAATTAATTCCTTACGGAATGAATTAATTCCTTGCGGACTGAATTAATTCCTTACGGACTTAATTAATTTTTTACGTACTGAATTAATTCCTAACGGACTGAATTAATTCTTTACGGACTGGATTAATTTATTACGGACTGAATCAATTCCTTACGGACTGAATCAATTCCTTACGGACTGAATTAATTCCTTACGGACTGAATTAATTCCTTACGGACTGAACTAATTCCTTACGGACTGAATAAATTCCTTACTGACTGAATCAATTCCTTATTGATTGAATTAATTCCTTACGGACTAAATCAATTCCTTACGAACTTAATTAATTCCATACGGAATGAATTAATTCCTTACGGACTGAATTAATTTATTACGGACTTAATTGATTCATTACGGATTTAATTAGTTCCTTACGGACTGAATCAACTCCTTACTGATTGAATAAATTCCTTACGGACTGAATCAATTCCTTACGGACTTAATTAATTCCTTACGGACTGAATTAATTTATTACGGACTTGATTCATTACGGATTTAATTAGTTCCTTACGGACTGAATCAACTCCTTACTGATTGAATAAATTCCTTACGGACTGAATCAATTCCTTACGTACCTAATTAATTCCTTACGGAATGAATTAATTCCTTACGGACTTAATTAATTTTTTACGTACTGAATTAATTCCTAACGGACTGAATTAATTCTTTACGGACTGGATTAATTTATTACGGACTGAATCAATTCCTTACGGACTGAATAAATTCCTTACGGACTGAATTAATTCCTTACGGACTGAATTAATTCCTTACGCACTGAACTAATTCCTTACGGACTGAATAAATTCCTTACGGACTGAATCAATTCCTTATTGATTGAATTAATTCCTTACGGACTAAATCAATTCTTTACGAACATAATTAATTCCTTACGGAATGAATTAATTCCTTACGGACTGAATTAATTTATTACGGACTTAATTGATTCATTACGGATTTAATTAGTTCCTTACGGACTGAATCAACTCCTTACTGATTGAATAAATTCCTTACGGACTGAATCAATTCCTTACTGACTGAATAAATTTCTTATGAACTAAATCAATTCCGTACGGAATGAATTAATTCCTAACGGACTGAATAAATTCCTTACGGACTGAATCAATTCCTTACGAACTTAATTAATTCCTTACGGACTGAATTAATTTATTACGGAATTAATTGATTCATTACGGATTTAATTAGTTCCTTACGGACTGAATCAATTCCTTACGAACTTAATTAATTCCTTACGGAATGAATGAATTCCTTACGGACTGAATTAATTCCTTACGGACTGAATTAATTCCTTACGGACTGAAGTAATTCCTTACGGACTGAATTAATTCCTTACGGAATGAATTAATTTATTACGGACTTAATTGATTCATTACGGATTTAATTAGTTCCTTACGGACTGAATCAACTCCTTACTGATTGAATAAATTCCTTACGGACTGAATCAATTCCTTACGTACTTAATTAATTCCTTACGGAATGAATTAATTCCTTACGGACTGAATTAATTCTTTACGGACTTAATTAATTTTTTACGTACTGAATTAATTCCTAACGGACTGAATTAATTCTTTACGGACTGGATTAATTTATTACGGACTGAATCAATTCCTTACGGACTGAATAAATTCCTTACGGACTGAATTAATTCCTTACGGACTGAATTAATTCCTTACGGACTGAACTAATTCCTTACGGACTGAATAAATTCTTTACGGACTGAATCAATTCCTTATTGATTGAATTAATTCCTTACGGACTAAATCAATTCCTTACGAACTTAATTAATTCCTTACGGAATGAATTAATTCCTTACGTACCTAATTAATTCCTTACTGATTGAATAAATTCCTTACGGACTGAATCAATTCCTTACGTACCTAATTAATTCCTTACGGAATGAATTAATTCCTTACGGACTTAATTAATTTTTTACGTACTGAATTAATTCCTAACGGACTGAATTCATTTATTACGGACTTAATTGATTCATTACGGATTTAATTAGTTCCTTACGGACTGAATCAATTCCTTACTGACTGAATAAATTTCTTATGAACTAAATCAATTCCGTACGGACTGAATTAATTCCTAACGGACTGAATAAATTCCTTACGGACTGAATCAATTCCTTACGAACTTAATTAATTCCTTACGGACTGAATTAATTTATTACGGAATTAATTGATTCATTACGGATTTAATTAGTTCCTTACGGACTGAATCAATTCCTTACGAACTTAATTAATTCCTTACGGAATGAATTAATTCCTTACGGACTGAATTAATTCCTTACGGACTGAAGTAATTCCTTACGGACTGAATTAATTCCTTACGGACTGAATTAATTCCTTACGGAATGAATTATTTTATTACGGACTTAATTGATTCATTACGGATTTAATTAGTTCCTTACGGACTGAATCAACTCCTTACTGATTGAATAAATTCCTTACGGACTGAATCAATTCCTTACGTACTTAATTAATTCCTTACGGAATGAATTAATTCCTTGCGGACTGAATTAATTCCTTACGGACTTAATTAATTTTTTACGTACTGAATTAATTCCTAACGGACTGAATTAATTCTTTACGGACTGGATTAATTTATTACGGACTGAATCAATTCCTTACGGACTGAATCAATTCCTTACGGACTGAATTAATTCCTTACGGACTGAATTAATTCCTTACGGACTGAACTAATTCCTTACGGACTGAATAAATTCCTTACTGACTGAATCAATTCCTTATTGATTGAATTAATTCCTTACGGACTAAATCAATTCCTTACGAACTTAATTAATTCCATACGGAATGAATTAATTCCTTACGGACTGAATTAATTTATTACGGACTTAATTGATTCATTACGGATTTAATTAGTTCCTTACGGACTGAATCAACTCCTTACTGATTGAATAAATTCCTTACGGACTGAATCAATTCCTTACGGACTTAATTAATTCCTTACGGACTGAATTAATTTATTACGGACTTGATTCATTAAGGATTTAATTAGTTCCTTACGGACTGAATCAACTCCTTACTGATTGAATAAATTCCTTACGGACTGAATCAATTCCTTACGTACCTAATTAATTCCTTACGGAATGAATTAATTCCTTACGGACTTAATTAATTTTTTACGTACTGAATTAATTCCTAACGGACTGAATTAATTCTTTACGGACTGGATTAATTTATTACGGACTGAATCAATTCCTTACGGACTGAATAAATTCCTTACGGACTGAATTAATTCCTTACGGACTGAATTAATTCCTTACGGACTGAACTAATTCCTTACGGACTGAATAAATTCCTTACGGACTGAATCAATTCCTTATTGATTGAATTAATTCCTTACGGACTAAATCAATTCTTTACGAACATAATTAATTCCTTACGGAATGAATTAATTCCTTACGGACTGAATTCATTTATTACGGACTTAATTGATTCATTACGGATTTAATTAGTTCCTTACGGACTGAATCAATTCCTTACTGACTGAATAAATTTCTTATGAACTAAATCAATTCCGTACGGACTGAATTAATTCCTAACGGACTGAATAAATTCCTTACGGACTGAATCAATTCCTTACGAACTTAATTAATTCCTTACGGACTGAATTAATTTATTACGGAATGAATTAATTCCTTACGGACTGAATTAATTCCTTACGGACTTAATTAATTTTTTACGTACCGAATTAATTCCTAACGGACTGAATTAATTCTTTACGGACTGGATTAATTTATTACGGACTGAATCAATTCCTTACGGACTGAATCAATTCCTTACGGACTGAATTAATTCCTTACGGACTGAATTAATTCCTTACGGACTGAACTAATTCCTTACGGACTGAATAAATTCCTTACTGACTGAATCAATTCCTTATTGATTGAATTAATTTATTACGGACTGAATCAATTCCTTACGGACTGAATCAATTCCTTACGGACTGAATTAATTCCTTACGGACTTAATTAATTCCATACGGAATGAATTAATTCCTTACGGACTGAATTAATTTATTACGGACTTAATTGATTCATTACGGATTTAATTAGTTCCTTACGGACTGAATCAACTCCTTACTGATTGAATAAATTCCTTACGTACTGAATCAATTCCTTTCTGACTGAATAAATTTCTTATGAACTAAATCAATTCCGTACGGACTGAATTAATTCCTAACGGACTGAATAAATTCCTTACGGACTGAATCAATTCCTTACGAACTTAATTAATTCCTTACGGACTGAATTAATTTATTACGGAATTAATTGATTCATTACGGATTTAATTAGTTCCTTACGGACTGAATCAACTCCTTACTGATTGAATAAATTCCTTACGGACTGAATCAATTCCTTACGTACTTAATTAATTCCTTACGGAATGAATTAATTCCTTACGGACTGAATTAATTCCTTACGGACTTAATTAATTTTTTACGTACTGAATTAATTCCTAACGGACTGAATTAATTCTTTACGGACTGGATTAATTTATTACGGACTGAATCAATTCCTTACGGACTGAATAAATTCCTGTCGGACTGAATTAATTCCTTATGGACTGAATTAATTCCTTACGGACTGAACTAATTCCTTACGGACTGAATAAATTCCTTACGGACTGAATCAATTCCTTATTGATTGAATTAATTTGTTACGGACAAGTCCGTAAAAAGTTGTTTCCCCGCACAACCGCACCGAAACTAGCCGGAGGCCCCCTATACCTACGCACATAGGTATAAGGGGGGATTGCGAAACCATCAGCCTTTTCCCCTGCAAAACGGAAAAGGAGAGTGGCTCTGCAGAAGCGGTGACGAACAGACCTGCTAGACGTGTTGTTTCAGTTTTGTTCCTCATTTTCAGTTTCAGTTTCATTTATATTCCCATGTATGTGGTTAATAAATTAGTAAACAAGAACCGAACCCAATGTTACTAGAGCTAGGTAACATTCATTGGTGTCGAAACCCGGGAGCTCATTGAATAGTGTCACGAACTTGATTTTGATCTGACATGGCTACAAGTGACCTCGCCCCGACCGTAGACGTGCCGTTCGCAAACGACCTGAGGGGACTTAAACAAACGCGCACAAACGCCAAACGTACCCTCACTCGTGTTATCAACCGAATCTCCACCCATGTCGCTGAGCGAGGGAGTCGAAGTGCACTGAAGGTTCATCGTATCCACCTAACCGACGCTTTCGAGGATTGTATGAACGCCCACCGAAACTATATGAGGCAAACAGACATCGATGCCGACATCGCATCATCGGACGACTGGGTCCAGGAAGTAGATGAAACTACACGGAGATGCTACACCGACATCGATGATTATTTAGCCTCAAGGGCGAATAGCGTCTCGTCTGTGTCGTCTCGGTCAACAGTACTCTCCTCCCCTCGCACTCTACTTTCCGAAGCTAAACGAAAATCGAAGGAAACGGAACTACGACTTCAACAAGCCGCGAGGGCTGAAGAAAATCGCCTGCAGGAGGCCGCGAGGCTTCGGAAGCTGCAAGCCGATTTAGAGGAACAATCGATTCGTATAGAATCAGCGAAGCAACAACGCGCCCTAGCGGACGAGCTGGAACTCACCAACCTTCAAGTGGCGTTGTACGAGAGCGCCGTTGAAGAGGAAGAGCTGCCACCCGATGGCGAAGCTGAATGTACGAGACCAGAGGAGGCCACGCCCCCTATTACATCGTTACAATCACCACACGCTTCGCCAATAGCCCAGCAGGACAACCGTAATGACTTTGCTCTCCCACGATCTCCGAACCCCTTCCCTCGGAAAATCTCGTACCACCGACCGGACACCGACCCACCGCGCTCTGCAAACGGGCCGGCCGACATGCGAACTTTCGTTACCCAGCCCGATGAGTGGATTAGCGACACAGACGACCCAAACACACCAGCGTTGCCTTCCAAAGCAGCCCCTCCCTACGCGCCTTGGCTTGCAGGCGTCATGCCAAGGCTCGATCTGAATCCCTTTGATGGCGACCCGAGGGAGTGGCCCCTCTTCATCGGAAATTTTAAAACACTAGTACACGACGTGGTGCCCTGTGACTCCCAACGAATCGCGATTCTACGTCAATTGCTGACGCCGAAGATCCGCGAAAGCATCGCAGAGACGCTACACAGCCCTGTGTTGTATCGACAAGCGTTAAGGGAGTTACAAGACCAGTACGGCCACCCCCACCTAGTGGCTCGCTCCTATGTCAAGACCCTCATTGACCTTCCGAATCTGAAGAATTACGATTTTGAATCCCTAAAGACCTTTTCGCGAAAACTCCACGGATCGGTCACCACGTTACTCCTCAGCGGATACAAGCAGGAGTTATCATCGGCCGTCACATTGGAGCAACTGTTAGGTAAATTGCCCATGGGTATACGAAGCAGATGGGGTCGCCAGGTACTACGTCTAGAACCGCGACTTCCTACGTTATTAGACTTTGACTCTTGGCTCCAGTACGAGGTCAAGGCTGAGACACGAGTACGACCGATAGAGGGCAACACCGACATATATAAACCGAAAGGGAGCGAGGGTCACAAGACTAATAAAGCTGGATTGAAACCACGCAGGGACCAGACGCCATACCCGACGGTCCTCGCTACAAAATTAGCGGCCGAAGACACTGAAGGAAGCTGGGTTTGCTTCGCCTGCAAGGAGAAGCACCAAACGAAGGATTGCAAGAAGTTTACGTCCCTGTCTCCCTCCGAAAGAATCCGATTGGCGAAGGAAAATGGCATTTGTTTTCGCTGTTTGCGGAAAGGGCATATTGGCCGAGACTGCGCTTCTACGAAGGAGTGTGGTACGAGCGGTTGTAAGCGCTACCACCACCCTCTTCTCCATGACGCCCCACGAGCCTTTGACCGGAAAGGTCCAAGCGATACAGCAAACCGAAATGGCCTTACATCCGGAGGTGACGCCGAAGACCCTGACGACAACCGACATGTTAACCATGTGACAACAAATGCGAATAACACTGAGGTGTTATTGGCAGTAGTACCCGTCAGACTCCGCTCGGATAACACCTACCTCGACACCTTCGCTTTGCTAGACAGCGGGAGCGAAGTCTCCTTGATCCGCCAGGACATCGCTGACAAGCTCCATCTCGAGGGCGGAACCGAAGTTCTGCGGATCGGGACCTTCCACGGCCAGGACCCAATCATGAATACCAGGAAGGTTACAGTTATGGTCGAGTCCCTGGACCAGAACACGTGCCTTGACGTAATAGATGCCCTAACCGTACCAAAATTGAATGTCTCAAGAAGATCAGTTAACTGGCCAAAATTAAAGACCCGATGGGCGCACCTGTCCGGCATTGACATCCCAGCCGTCGATTCGACACAGGTAACAGTGCTTCTGGGCATGGACGTCCCGGGAGCCCATCGCCAGTTGAAGCTCCGAACATCGAGAGAAACAGCAGCAGCTCCGATCGCGATACAGACTCCCTTCGGCTGGTGTGCAGTGGGCAAGATTCCCAAAGGTCGGATCACAGCGCCACCTAGTTGCAACCTCCTCAACCTACCATCTACAAGGGACGACCACCTGGATGAACTGCTCGAAAAATTTTGGACCATCGAATCATTCGGAGTGGGTACGGCAAAGCGTCCAATCAGTCCAGACAACAGGAAGGCACTACAGATTTTCGAATCTACCCTAAGTAGTATAGGTACCACCATTACTGCCACCTCCATTACTGCAGCACCAATAGGAAGCCTCCATTTCCCCCAAGCCCCGCCCCTTTTACGGCTGCACCAATAGGATGCCTCCATTTCTCCCCTAGTCCCCGCCCTGACGCCTGCGCAGTATGGTTTGACAACACCTAGTTTCTAGCGTTTCCGCCACTTTCACGTTGGCGCTGTCCTCACAATTGAGCAGCTCTCGTGTCGACAACAGTGTCCTCCGCCAACAAACTTAATTACCATTAAAGTTAAAGACACTTTCGGACTCGACATTAAAGTTAAAGACACTTTTTCAGGATTACCATTAAAGTTAAAGACACTTTTTCAGATTCGACATTAAAGTTAAGGACACTTTTTCGAGAATAGACATTAAAGTTAAAGACACTTTTTCAGAATCAACATTAAAGTTAAGGACGCTTTTTCGAGAATAGACACTTTTCGAGATTCATCATTTAAGTTAAAGACACTTTTTTTTTTTCACAAAATACACACATACATTTAAGTAAGACAGTTTTTCAAAAATAGACATTAAAGTTAATGACACTTTTTTCGGAGATAGACATTTAAGTTAAAGACACTTTTTGTAAGTTTAACCTTCGAAATGTATTTTCTTTCAACAAATACAATTACAAATTCATTCAAAATAATGGTTGGTGGTTTCACTACACTGTAAGATTTTTTGGAGAGTGTGCCATCATGCTCATCAGGCTATCAACTGTTGCACACACACTGATAACACCAACTCACCCACTCTTGCGTTTGCACAGCCCCTCTGGCTAGGATGCTTGTCAGCTCACACTCCCCTCAAGCTCCTGTGTTGGCCAATCCTCACTCTTCCATCGATATGACTCCTCAGATGAGCGCGCTTGACAACCCCCTCTTTGACATCTGTGCAACCCTTAGGCTGAACGGTTTCAAAATCCCCAATTCTCACAACCACACACCCACACACACATTCCAACCAGTGTTTGACAAACTCAAGGCTATCACCAGCACGTCTCCCATTTATGAAACCAGTGGAACCAACACAGATCAACACGATGGTTCAATAAACTCTGCTAGAGCATAAGAATGACTGAAGACTTGGCTGTAGTCTATTTGAGATTAGTCGACAACAGCCCTGTGGAGTTAACCACATGTTTTATTAATTCCAAATTATCTCGACACAATTTTTACTACCAACATTTCACATGGGGAAATGACCATGATCAAGACTGGTCCTTTGACACGATGGGTGTTTTCTTCAATCATCTAGCCCGCTCAATCCGAAAATATCGAGTTTTAACATGGGGCGATCCCTCGTTTGAAATTCTCTCACAAGGACTTCAACAACCCATTGAGAACTTGGCAGGATACAATTGTCCTACAGTCAACGAAATTTTCTGTCCATTTGAACCACCCTATTGTCCTAAACATCAAACAACCCCGACTCTTTGTACGCTATTCCAAACCTACAAATTCGCTTATTGGTTAACCCGAGATGTAGAACGAATCAATGTAAATACACGTTGTTAAATAATTTCGAGACTTATATTTGAATGTTGCGCCGCACACATATACACACACAACTTATAGATGTCGCCTTATGCGTACAACAACAACAACAAACACGACGTTAAAAGAAATCCTTTTCACAATTCGTGTCGAAACGAACACTTGTTATTAGCGCTTCTGTGTTGTACAGTGCAGAATAACCCATGTTGAAACTTTGTCGCATAAGATCCGATTTTAACTTCACTCTGAGGAAAGAGTAAGCATACAAATATCGATATACACACAATATTTGATCTTATATACTTACTTATTTATTCGTGATGACTTTTTCACATCCAGGTCCAGGACGCGCCTGACAATCAAACACAAAAGCTGGCTTGGAGATCTCGGTTTTAATAAAGGTGTCTGCATGCAGATATAGACAGCGTCCAGTTTCGTAAGACATGAACCTTATGGCACGATGCGTATAGTGACAGTTAAATAAGAAATCGCGACATCTAATATCATCGCAATGGATATCACAATATTCACGATTAGGTCCCACTTGCATGTAAAAGTTAAAGTAACAGCCAGGTTGGTGTTTATATTCGCGCACACCGCTAATTTTTGTTATGTAGCCTATTACTAAAGGCATTTTATCATGTATGTTAAATACAAGCGAAGTAGAGCTGAAAGCTGATTTTTCCAACAGACCGTCTGCCTCTTTTATACGTTTAGAGTAAAGTCAAACACCAATCGTAAGCTAGTGGGTTTGTAATGTATGCCACACCCAACGCGCAACTTCCACACATTGAAACCTTACAGTATCCAGCGCACACACTTCAAACTTAACCTCAAACTACAACAAGCAGTCATGGCTTACGGTAAGTTTTCATACCAGTTTGAATTTTATATTCGTGTCTACACCTGTTTGAACATATTTTGTTTGTAGGAATCGGTCAAGGTAAAGGAAATCAAGTGACGATGAAAACCCCAGCTTTTTTAAATTTGGAGACGAATGCTGGTGGGTTATTATCTAATTTGTTATTTATAAACTAATCATTATTTGTGTTGATGTTTTTCTTTCTATTTGTAGAACATGAAGATCTGGATAGTTGGTTAGATGCTATGTTGGCAGAATTTCCAATTCTCCAAGATTTGGACGTAACACCATCAAACACTCAAGCTGCCAACATCCCCAAAGCCCCCAACATCCCCAATATCAACATTATCCAAACAACCTCAGCCCTTTCACCCGCAAACCTGGCCCAGCTAGAAACAGTTCTGTCGGTTTTAAATAAAAATACGACAACTGTGAATATTAATGTTAACATTATAAATTTGTAAAAAAAAAAAAAAAAAAAAAAAAAAAACATACACATTCAGCTTTAATCTGGTTATTTATTTTCATTTTAAATTTCATCGTTTTCTGATAGCTCCTCCATCGAGGCTAGTTCATCCATAACCACGTCTTCGCTAGTGCTGAACCTACTCCAGCTGGAGATGCAAAAAACACGTTTACGCCAGCATCTCCATCCAGAGTAACCAGCACCCACCATAGCGATGAGACCGCCAATAACTTCAACTATTAATATAAGAATGAGTTTTGACTCTTTGTTTTCAGATTTTTGAACAGCATACAAACTAGTATGGCGATTTCCTCCGCCTCCTCCCCCTCCACTTCTTCAACCTCAACAGGTAATTCGGCTGGAACGATTCTGGATGACTCCACCTGGGCACCACACTTTGGAAACGTGAGCACACCAGGCTCATCCCATCCAAAAAGTGTATTCTGGGTGATACATCCATGTTTACCGGTTATATCACCCACAAAGTAACAACGTGTATGGTTTTTGCATTCAATACACGTTTGATGTATTGAACAACCTATATATATATATATATATATATACATGAGTACCTATTCTATAAAAAAACTTACCGTCTATGGGGAACATCTTAACACCCATCGAAAGCAAAAAAAAGATCAAACAAATAGAAAAAATACAGATTGATGCCATTTTTGGATATTATAGGCTACACTTGGTTGTCTATACATGCGGTGTTATAGTATGTACATTTAAAACCGGCAAATTTGGCGCTACAAGCACGGCAGCGCTACCTAGAATTGTAATGATAAACTTAAAGTTGAAGTTATTGTTGTTTTTCTGTTTACCTTAGCATGCATGTGTCGACAGAAGTAAATTAATAAAACAACAATATATACAAACATGCCAATCAAGAAGATTCCACCTTTAAACAATACTTGATTAAACACAATACTGTATGTGTAGAATGTAATACCTAGAATGTAATATAGCTCAACCAACACAGCATTGCTGTTCGCCTGTTGTAACCCAAATCTAGAAGCAGAAAAGCTATTATAGAAATTGAACTGTGAAGTTTTTAAAATCAATAACACTCCTAGATTATCCCTCCTCACCTTTGTCATCAACAACCGATTCAAATATTGTAAGGTGAGTGTTGTTGGGAGAGATATATTTGACATTGGCATCATCATTATCATCAGTTGCAACATACGATTCTACTTTAAATCCATTAAAAAGTTTGTTAGATGTGTAAATTTCATACCAGTAGTTATTGTGAAAGCTATACGATTTGTAGATTCTTCCACATCTTTATCATCACCACCAACCGATTCAAAGATTGGAAGGTGGGTGTTGTTGCGAGAGAGATATTTAAAATCATTGGTGGATGTAACATACGATTCTACTTCAAGATTAAGAGGTTTGTTATAGATATGTAAACTTCATACCGGTAGTTATTGTGAACATTGTAGGATTTACAGGCGTTGATGATGATGATGATGGAACTTCCATTGGCTTGGTAGATTGTTCTATCAAAAGAAATTTATAGAATACTACAATGTTACACAATAAATGTAGTTATCAAAAGAGCTGTTGTTGTACAGTTGAGATTTGGAGAAGAAGTTGACATGGTTGTGTTTTCCGAACAAGTAAAAAAAAAATTTATTCTGTTCCCCTTAATACGTTTAGAGATAGGGTGACATACATGCTGCCCTCCCCAAACGTATACCCCATAGTAGCATCCCGGAACACTTTGACAAACCTCACAACCTAATTTATCATTAGGACAAACTAGTAAAAGAGAAAAGAAGTGTTACCAAATAGAGACCGGTGATTATTGCGTCTTACCCCTGAAACTGTTAACAACGGTTAAAAACATCCACACCAAACACCAAACATGTTTCATTTTCCTATTCGAGCGACTGTACTGAACAAAGAATATATCATACTGAGGAAGAGTTCTTTAAAATAGGAAACATTTTTTTATTTCCTAACGGTTTTTACAGGCTGGTGCACTCTTTCATATACAATAGGTTCACCTTTCATGTTGAAAATATCTGACATAAGACGATGAGTGTCAGGAGTGTTGGGATCGAAGGAGAGCATCAAATAAGAGTAAGGTTCTTCACAGGCATGCTCGTACGCATCCATAAAATATCTCAGTTTACCAGGGAACATTTGAGCTCCAATAGCTCGAATTTGAGTAACATCTCGAGCAGTTTTCATTAGAAACATGTGGGAGCAATTAAGAGAGATGGTGCGAAGGTTGCTATAAAACGGGTTTTGTGTAATCATGATGACGGAGATATTGGCATGGTGGGAATGTTTGGTAAAGATGTTCTCCAATGCTTTTGATTTACCATCTATAGTTTCCATCAGATCATCCAGAATGAGTAAACTGTTGGCTGGTAAAGTTTCTTTAATATCATTTTCGTCAAACCCGGCTTGAAAAGTAATATTGTCCAACTCCGACTGGAGTTGTGCAAAAAGCGGTTGCCACGCTCCATAGCAATAGCGTATAAGTTCAGGACAGGGAGTGAACATTGACGATAGTTGTCGAAGCAGCTGGGCTACCACCTCGCTTTTACCCGATTGTGAAGGACCTGCAATGAGGATACGCACTGGATGTCTAAACAACGCCTCCATACTAACAAATGAGTTCCTCCTCTTCTAGTTCCGAGTCTTTAAGCACTAACACGCCATGAAAATCGTGCTCAGTAGCCCTCGAGACAGCGTTTGACAATGAATTCTGAATATAGTCCAATCTTAGGCGATTTGATTCGTGAATTGGGTATTGATGTTGATCATGATGACGAGTCACAAGCAAGTGCTGGCGAAGAATTCCCCGCTCCACACCCATCAATCCGTACTCGAACTCTCAATCGCGGCATCAAGCATCGACAACGACGTTTGAAACGTCGTCGTCAAATTTTAAATCCTCTGCCAACGATCGCCCTTTCACCACCCCCTACAAAAAGTGTTGCAGAACCTCTCACACCCAATATACCCCCACCGCAATCGATTGAATCTAACCACAATGAATTTTTTGAATTGAATAGTACACTAGCTGGACATTTGCGGGAATATCGATTGATTGTTGGACCTGAGCGTTACCCGATTGTAACAGCCGAACAATTGATGAGCGAGTATAGTTCACAAATTCTCGAATTATGGAAAGTTATACTTATCAAACTCGTAAATTGTCATTGTCTGCTCTTGATGATAAACGTTTCTGGCTCCCAGATCTTGTTACCAGTCACGCTTACGGATATTGTAATGAAGATGATGAATAAAGTTTAAATTGTGTCTATAACCCATGTCTAGTTTAGTTGTCACTCAACCTTTGAAGCTGCAAGATGGTTCATGATAAAAGATTTGGGAAGAAATGGCGCACTCGCTGTCGACAGGTTGCCACGCAAACCCTTCAAACTCTAGCTGAATGGTTGTCGATTATGACGCGTCTTATTTTAGCCTTTAAAGCGCGATCTTCGAGTGGGTAAACCTTTAGTCGCACACTGGCTTTAGAGGTAAACAGACAACGAGAGGATGTGTCTTAAACAGGTGAAGAAATACAAACCTTATTTGAAAACTTTATGTCGCTGTCAGCCCAAACTCCGTCAAATTATCCTTCAGAACGCTGACCGACCCCTTATTAACGTTATTTGCGAAATCATCTTGAATTTAGTCAAGGGTGTTATCCCTCTTCAGGAAAAAGAGAAACAAAAGCTACGTCGTTTCAAGTCTATTCTTCGAGATTTGGCTCAATCCAAACAGAGTTTCCGCTATCGTCATAAACGAATAGTACAGAAGGGTGGAGGATTTATTTTAAACGTACTTAACCCCGCTTTAGCTTTTTTACGTCGCCATGGCCAAAACAGCGCGTCCCATGCGGTTAGTGCCGCTAGACATAGCCAACAAAATTGATCAAGTTTTGCATCGGGAATCGCAGTCTGCCATAAAACCGCCCCCCAGTTTCAAACTAACAGAATTTTATCGGGCGGAAGAGGAAATGCGGAATATTCTCAATAATCCTGAATTAAGCATTGAGAATAAGTTGCACCTGTTTGAAAAAACGTTTCAACGCTACAAGGCTGCTCACCCAGGTCATGAGAGGGCTGCATCGTCAACACATGTTTCTTTACCCCCTGTTCCCACGGTTCCATCTTTAAAACATGAGGGTGTTGAGAGTGATTTAACACCCACACGTGTAAACGCCACTCGCAGCTTTTCACCACAACCTTTTCAAACACCAATTAATAACATTTCTAAACCCGACATGTATGACAGTCCATTGCAGTCAAGTGTTGAAGAGACCCCCAGCGTTACCCAATTTATGGTTAAAGTGGACGACCAATATCGTGAGAAAGCGTTGACAGCTAGCGAGTATCTTACAAAACCTGAATATGCACACATAATTACAGTTAATCCTGACAGTACTCTAAAACTATATGGGGAAACTATAGAAAACAGCCATGTGTCAGATTACATGAGAGATCTCTTTTCACACAACAAGGGTCGCTTTTTACCTCGAATGGATGATTTTCCACGCGCGTTAGCTGATATTAATTTTCCCACCCAGCTTATTGTTAAAGAGAAACGGCTAAAAGAGATTGAACGTTTGAAACTGCTCCATTCGCGCGGTATCACTCCACCCAGCCCTAGAGTCACCCGATCGTATAAACGCGCTCGAGCTGGATCAAGTCCTCAGTGGCAAAATTTAGTTTGAAATGGTAGAAAAGACATGGCTTACTCGAGACGATTGGCATCAACTCTATACGGATCCTTCGTCTTTGGGTGCTTATGGTGGTTTACAACGTTTGTTGCGTTACGCCAAACAGCAATACCCGAAAGCCACTAATATTAACCTTGCCACCGCCCGTCAAGCTTTGAGCTATCTTAATAGTTATACTCTACATCGGAACAATCCTCGTCGCTTTCCACGTCGATATGTAATCACTTCTACGCTTCATGATCTTTGGCAGGCTGATTTGGTCGATGTACAACGCTGGAGTCGAATGAATAATGGAATGAACTTTCTTTTTACTATTATTGATGTTCATAGTCGTTATCTCTGGGTCTATCCTATCCCCAACAAGACTGGACCTACTGTACTCGCAACCTTACAACAACATATTACAAACACAAGATTAATACCCAAACATTTCAACACGGATCAGGGTACAGAATTTTCTCAATCACGCGTTCCAAAAATATCTTAAAGACGTAGGTGTCAAATTTTATCTAACTCGGACTCAAGAAACTAAAGCACCGATTGTGGAACGAGTCCATCGCACCCTCCTAGAGCGAATCTCGCGTTACATGACTCAACATCATACCGAACGTTTCATAGATGTGTTGCCACAATTAGTGGATAACTACAATCGGAGTTACCATCGAACCATAGGTCGGGCTCCTGTGGAAGTCACTGTGGAAAACCAAGATGAGGTAGCTCGACATATTCATAAGATGCGCAGTGCAGCTGTTAAAACTCGTCAGCCCGCCTTCAGTGTGGGTGATTACGTACGGATTAAAAACGATACAAAACCATTTTTTAATAAAGGCTATATTGTTCAAAACACATACTGTTACACACCTCTTTGTATTTCACACACAATTCCCAAATTATTACACTTCTCTCTTTTTGTTCCACGCACCCTCCTCCTTCTCGTCTCACTTTCCTTCCTTCCCTCCTCGTTCTGCCCCTCCTTCCCCGCAGTCCCCTCTCTCTCGCTCGCTCCCTATCGCCAACGTTTGGAAGTCGTCTAGTATGACTCACCAGACCGCGCAACTGAGGTGCTACCCGTTCCTAGAAGCTACGTGCTTAATTGTACCAAAAAGGGATATGCTACACTGACAAGAAAAAGGACGAAAACGCTACATTCGGCCATTCCTGACAAATGACACTTAAAAGAGAATCTATTGCTAAACTCCCCACGAGGTTACGTGTAAAAATGAGGAAATTCTAACAATTCATCAGCAAAACTCAACAACAATCGAGCTACAAATCAGTCGCTGACATAATCTTCGAACCTCTTCGGCCGCCGACGTGGCCGGCCCGGCCGCTGCTCTTGGGTTCTCTCCCCTTCCGCTTGGCGTATCCGACATCTTTTCCCCTCTGCATCTCCTACTCCGACCGATTGATCAGATAAATTCTCTGCTCGCTGAGTTTCCGGTTCGTCTTCGGTTGGACTATCACTTTCTTCGTCGAACCCCGTATGATACGGCTTCATTTGGGATACGTGCACAGGAAATATTCTCAACGTTCGTCGTGTTTCGCAGCCAGGCACGTCCGACACCCGGTAAGTTACAGGAGTTACTTGTTGTAGGATGCGGTAAGGCCCCGCATACTTAGGTCCAAGTTTGGGACACCTTCCTCGAGTGCGAATATTTCTACGAATTAACACGAGGTCGCCAATACAGAAGTCACGGGGCTGGGAACGAGTCAGGTCGTATGTCTGTTTCTGCTTCTTCTGTTTTTCCTTGACCTGCTCAAAAGCCGCCCTCCTTGTAGCTTCTACTCTCTCCAGGAACTCTTCATAAGTCTCGCCCGGTTCCTCAGGCCACGGGTACATGGTTTCTTCTGGAAGGCGAGGTTCGCGTCCGTAGACCAGTTGGAAAGGGGATCTCCCTGTACTCTCCTGCACTGCCGAATTGATAGCGAAAACGGCCCTCTGTACGAAGATGTCCCATTCCAATTGGTCGGAGGTAAACCCAACCAGCACCTCGGAAAGTGTACGATTCGCTCGTTCGCATAGTCCATTGGACTGAGGGTGGTAGGCTGCAGCCATCGCGTGCCGAATTTGTAATTGATCTAATGCCTGTTCTAGCGCTTCGGATGTGAAGCCCGACCCCCGGTCGCTCACAAGTTTACTAGGCGTACCATGTCGGGCGATAATAGTGTTAAGAATGAACTCGCTAACGTGGCGCGATGAAGTGTCCGGGACTGCTGCTGCCTCAATCCATTTGGTCGTGTAGTCTATGCAAACTAACAAGTGGCGGTTACCTCGTTGTGTTTCGGGAAGAGGACCAACGTGATCAATACCGACTGTGTTAAATGGTTCGGTGGGTATAGGGATAGGTTGTAGAGCTCCAGCTGGTTCCCCTGGTGGTTGCTTTTTAAATTGACAATGAACACAACCTGCCACAAACCGTGCGACCTGCTTCCGAAGGCGCGGCCACCAGTACCGGAGTCTAAGGCGTGTCGTCGTCTTCGAAACCCCCAAATGACCGCCACTTGCGCCCGCGTGGCAGTCTTCTAATATGTCTCGACGGTAGTCGGTGGGTACGGCTAGTAGAAATTTCCTTCCGCCTGCTTGACTCTTTTTGTACAGGATTCCGTCTCGTAATGCGAATTCTTCTGACAGTCGACGTTGTTCGCGCTGAGTTACTCCCGGGGTACCCTCTAGTCCGTCGGGCTGTTCGGCACTTTGGTCTAAAATTTTAAAAATGGAAGCCAGTCTGGGATCGGCTCTCTGGGACGAGATTAACGACCGCTTCGGGACCTTGTAGGCGATCGTACACACCGCTATTTCGTCCGGGGTAGTTGTATCTTCCGGTCCTCCCACAGCCGCTCGAGAAAGTGCGTCAGCTACGACGTTAGCCTTGCCCGAGCGATGCTTAAACGTGATGTCGAACGCCTGTAGGGCCATCACCCATCGCCCAAATTTCGCATGAAGGTCTTGTTTGGAATAAAGCCATGTGACAGCTGAATTGTCCGTGACTACTATAACCGGTCTTCCGTAGACATAGCTTCTGAACTTTTCCATCGCCCACACGATGGCCAAACATTCGAGTTCGTTACTATGGTAGCGCTCTTCCGTGGCGCTAAGACGCCGACTAGCGAAAGCAACAGTAACTTCTTCGCTCTCTTGTCTTTGGACCAGCACAGCCCCTAGGCCAGAACCACTCGCATCCGTATGGATTTCTGTGGTTAAATCGTCCCGGAAGTGTGCGAGGACAGGGGCACATGTCAGTGCGTTTTGTAATTCTCGAAATGCGTTTTCTTGACTCTGCGACCAGCGCCACACACTCGCCTTCTTAAGAAGTACCGTAAGAGGGCTCGACTTTGAAGCGAAATTTTCAATGAATCTTCGATAATAGCTTGCCAACCCTAAGAAGCTCCTCAATTCACGAACCCCCGTCGGTGCTGGGTATTGACGGATAGCCGTAATCTTTTCTGGATCCGGACTCAGTCCCTCGCTACTAATTACGTGGCCGAGGTACCGTACTTTAGGTGCGCCGAACTTACATTTATCCAAGCGCAATGTCAAGCCACTGGATCGAATTGCTTCTAGGACGCGGGATAATCGCTGCAGGTGTTCTTCGAAAGTGTCCGCGTATACCAGAACATCGTCTAGATATACCAAGCATTGGTCCCATTTGAGGCCGGCAAGAACACGATCCATAAGCCGCTGGAACGTGGCAGGTGCGTTATTCAAGCCGAATGGCATCCGATTAAACTCAAAAAGACCGTCCGACGTAATAAAGGCTGTTTTTTCCCGATCCTGGTGTTCAACGGGCACTTGCCAGTATCCACTTGCTAGGTCTAGGGAGGTGAAGTACCGGGAGGTACCAACGCGGTCCAGGATGTCGTCGATCCTTGGGAGAGGGTAAACATCCCTTTTGGTAATCGAATTTAGGCGGCGGTAATCAACACAAAAGCGAATGCTACCGTCCCGCTTTGGCACGAGGACTACAGGGGACGACCACGGACTCGTGGATTCCGCGATAACCCCTTCTTGAAGCATCTTCTCAACTTGTTCCGCAATCTGTTCCCGCTCCTGAGGAGATACGCGACGGGGTCGAGAATGTATTGGCGGATTTCCTCCCGTGTCAATGTTATGTGAGACAACGTTGGTGGCACCTAGCCGCGAGCCTGGGATATGAAAGGCATCCGCGTACCTCTGAACGACGGTCAACATACCGCTACGTTCCTCCGTGGTTAGGGAGTCGTCTAAGTTAATGTACTGTCGCCAGTCTGTGTTAATACCTCCGTTTGTGGCTCGCCCTTCAGAGCCCACAGCGGATCCTGCTGTAAAAGGGATGACACTAACAACCGGACTCACTGTCATTAAATGTTTGTGCTCTCGAAACCTCAGTGGAGCGTCACTTAGGTTTACTATCGGTACCCCCACTTCATTGTTGCTGACCGTCACGATGCACCCCGGTGTAATCCATTCGCCCTGGGGCCGGGCATTCAAGGTAGTCGGGAGACACAGTGTGCTGGTTGCTCCGTGCGGGACCTTCGCCCGTACGAATTTCATGGACCTGGGTGGAATGACGCTAGGAGCGGCACATACTAGGGCCCCCAAGTCATCATCTCGTCGTTCTTCCTCACTCAGGACGTGGCGTAAAAACTCTTCGGTGTCCTGGGGTTCATCATAGGGTGCCACCTCCGAAGAAGGGTCCGTATCCGGTTTGGAGGGTAAAATGTGGAGTTTTCGATCACGAATCAGGAAGGCAGGTTCAGCTTCCAAAATCCAGTCCATGCCTAAGATTAGTGGAAAAGGAGCGCTTGAGATCACTAAAAAGTCGTGTTGCCCCCTATTACCGTCAGTCTCCCAAGCAAATTCTAACACGATATGTCCAACAATGGCTAGTCCTTCATCATTCGCCCCGACAATGGGCGGCCCGTCATACGGCAGCATATTGGACCCCATCGTACCTCGTAGCTCGTTGTACCGGATCACGGAACATGAAGCTCCCGTATCCACAAGGGCAGCAAATTTTCCAACTCCTTGGACTTCGACAGATATGGTTGGAAGTAACGCCCGCCCTGGAGGCGACTTCACTGTTAATGCGGGGACTTGGGGACTTAAGACCGGCCTTGCCCCTCGGGGCCGGCATGCTCGTTTCCCGATGGTTGAGGTCCTTGAGGGCAATTACGGGCGAGATGGCCGGGTTGCTGACAACGGTAACAGAGACCACTTGGACGTCCCCCTTCTCGGCTGGGGCAATCGCGTGCCAAGTGTCCACGGCGGTTACATTGGTAGCAAGTTACCCCTAGTGGGTCGCGACGAGCCCTCGGTATCGTGCCTTGATCCTTGCTTTCCAGCCTCTCAAGCCGAGTGACTAACTTCTCGAGTGCGGCTCCAAGGGAATCGTACGATGAAGGTCCCGTCTTAGGGTCCGCGGCAGCAGGATAAAGCGCTGCAGGCGTACTGGTAAGGTGTTGTCGTTGTGGGTAGGCTGATGTTACGGCTGATGCCACTGTGGCACCCACAGGTGCGCACGGTAGGAGTTTTTCCGTCCTGTCGAGCAACTCCAGGAAATCCTCTATCGTGGTCGGGTTGTGGGTTATGATGGACGTAGCAACGTCTGACCGGGCAAGCCCTTTGATAATTCGGTAAATTTGCTCTGCCTCTGACAGGGGTACTGGGCATCTCTTACAGAGCCTCAGTTTCGTGTAGACGTAGCTGGTGGTTGGTTCTTGAGGAAGCTGGCGCCTGGTCTCAACTAGGTTACTCCATTCCTCCAGGGTCAGCGCCCGCCCAAACGCCTTGATGAGCGCCACCTTCCAGGCAGACCATGTTTTGTTAACATAGCCTTGGGTCTCTTGCCAGTGCCACACTGCACCAGCAATCTTCCCGAGCACAGCCCGCAACAAGCAATCGTCACTCCACTTCTCCATCTCTCCTACACGGTTCACTGTCTCCAGCCACAGTTCCACATCTTCATGTTGGTCTCCAGAGAAAGTGGGTATGACGGCAAGGCTGCTACTCGAGATCTTCGACCTCGGATCCTGCCGCTCTATGTTTTGTTGCAGAGCTTTTATAATTTCCGCCTGGTTCTCTAACAATTGCCGCATTGCGTTGCTTGTGTCTTCCATGGCCATTGTCGTTTCCGGACGCGCTGACTCGCTTTGGTTTG
This sequence comes from Lepidurus packardi, assembly GCA_023053545.1. Lineage (NCBI taxonomy): Eukaryota > Metazoa > Arthropoda > Branchiopoda > Notostraca > Triopsidae > Lepidurus > Lepidurus packardi. The sequence goes on from JAKZAN010000086.1 coordinate 42,116, forward strand.
TTACGGGGAGCTCCTGAGGCGTTTCACGATTTTGTTCTTTTTCCGACCTCTTGGACCGAGTTTGCATGTCCACACTTAACTCAATTAATAGGGCGTTTTGTCCATCCCACTTCTGACACCAAATTGTTACACACCTCTTTGTATTTCACACACAATTCCCAAATTATTACACTTCTCTCTTTTTGTTCCACGCACCCTCCTCCTTCTCGTCTCACTTTCCTTCCTTCCCTCCTCGTTCTGCCCCTCCTTCCCCGCAGTCCCCTCTCTCTCGCTCGCTCCCTATCGCCAACGTTTGGAAGTCGTCTAGTATGACTCACCAGACCGCGCAACTGAGGTGCTACCCGTTCCTAGAAGCTACGTGCTTAATTGTACCAAAAAGGGATATGCTACACTGACAAGAAAAAGGACGAAAACGCTACAATACGAGATATACAAGATTGAAACGGTGAATCTTACTCAACCTGTAACTTACAATTTAGTTGATCTCCAAAATGAAGATATTATTGGTCAATTTTACGGTATTGAATTAACCCATGTGGCGCCACCTAACTTTAAAGCTTTGTACCCCATCGAAAAAGTGCTCAAACAACGTCGCAACTCGGTGGGTGAGACCGAGTACTATATAACATGGAAAGGTTGGCCAACCGAGTTCAATACTTGGGTAAACGCTCGAGAGTTAACACCTTTCTGGCAAGACTTTGTCCGCACACGGAAGACTTTAAAACCTCCCAGCAATCTGTATTCGGGTCGCATGCGATCTAGTCGACAGTCACCATGACCCACAATGAAAAGTATATCACGTTACCTTCTAACTCATCCATGTCGCATTATCCTCATAATACTATGAGTAATTATCGAACTCTATTGTGTGAACCAATACATGTCCCTGTAGATGAGTATGAGGTGGCTTTGGTGGAATTTCTATTTGTGAACAGTATGCATACTTTAAGCGAAGAAGAGAATTTTATGATTGCACACAGTGAAATCAAATCTAAAAAACAGACTGATGGTTTAACCAAAGAAGTAGTAGAAATTTCATCGAAGGAAGAGCTAACTAAAATCAATTTACACAATTTGGAAGTGTACGATTCTATAGATCGGTTGGTGAGCGATCTCAACAGCGGTCTTGACCGTATGTTTCCGACTCTATCGGATAAATCTCGGAGAGTCGAATTTGTTTACCGTGACAAAAAGAAAACAGTGAGCTTGAAACTACCCCCGAGTTCCGATTTGGAAGCTTGCGAAATTATTTTACCGGCACGGGTTAAAGCTATCTTAGGGTTCATGGATCAGGACAAATTACGGGTGGTCAAAGGTCGTGGGGAATGTAATTCGAGTCTAACACCAGATCTGAAAAGTGGTGCTCACAATTTATACGTTTATTGTGATATTATCCAATCGAGTTTCGTGGGGGATACCAGCGCTCCTCTTTTACGCACCATCCCTCTTTCCACCGAAATGAGAGAGGGTGACCTAGTCTCAGTCAGTTTTAATCACAATTACTATATCCCCCTTAGTCGAGGTTACATTGATACAATTCACATCTATATTAAGACAGGTACTGGTCTACCTGTTTTATTCCAAGCTGGGACAGTGTCGGCTATACTACATCTACGACGAGTTCGCTCTCATGGCGCCTTTTAAGGGATGTTTATCGGTTGAATGTTATATGAAGGCGTTAAACCCACAACAGCGAGGTGGTGGAGGTGAAACTTTTTATCGAGGCAACCACCGTCAACGTGGTTATGGATTTTTCTCGCGCTACATAATACCAATTTTCCGTGGATTAGTAGCACCCTCGCTCAGACATCTAGTTAGAAACGTGGCTCGTGATGTCTCATCGGGTAAGAAATTGACAGACACCATGAAAACTCGAGGTATGGAAAGTTTACAACAAATGGGTCAAGAAATTTTGCAACGCAACACCAACGATGCAAAAGCTCAAGTTGGACAAGGGTTCATTCAATTCTTAAACAAAACTCCTCTTCAACGACAGCTCAGTATGTCTAGCACCACAGTTGTGAAAACACCTCGTCGCCGTCGTCGTCGTCCTCGTCGAAAATTAGCGGGTGCTGTGGCACCTTATCAAACAGGTAGCGGACGTAAACGTAAATCTTCAGCAGTCAAACGTAAAAAACCTTGTGTCAAGAAGCGCTCAATTAAACGAAAAACAGCCGCCGATATATTCGGTTAGATGGATACCATCCGCGAGGGTAGCACACCTTTCATTTCAGACAAACTAGACTTGTTGAGTATTCCTCATACTGAAGCTGGTATTAGTCAATCTAAAGATTTTATTGTTCAAACTCGCGCGTCATCCAAAGACAATGTAGCTCCTATAGAATTTAATTTTTCCACCCACTCCAACCAATTTTTGGATCTGGAACGTCCCCAGCTTTACGTGCAAGTTAAAATTGTACGCAGCGACGGGGTTAATATTACAGATTCAGATTCTGTTTTTCCAGTCAACAATCTGCTTCATTCGCTCTTTAGTCAAGTTGATCTGTATCTCAACGATACGCTTGTCACTTCTTCAGGGCAAAATTACGGTTACAAAAGTTTTTTAAATTGTTTGCTACGCCATGGTGAAGAATATCACCGAAGTTTTGGTACTGCTGCTCTCTACGTCAAAGATGAAAATGCTGACGTTATAGAAACCAGTAGTTCGTCTCTTTTGCGTAAAACTTTCACAGAAAAATCTAAATTAGTGGAACTTATGGGTGTCTTGAATGTGGATTTATTCCAATGTCCCAAACTGTTGCTACCCGATGTAAGCTGCGTCTTACGGTTACATCGACAAGCTGATAGTTTCTTGATTAGCCACAAGACGTTACCTGCAACACAGACTTATTCCTACAAAGTTGTTATCGAAAAAGCTCAAATGGTGTTGCGAGTTCATACTCTCAATTCTGAATATCGCTTAGGCTTGGAGAAAATGTTGTTGGGGGGTAATGTAGCCAAATATCCTTTTCTTAAAACTGACGTTCGCTCTTTTACCATACCTGCTGGCGCCATGCAAAAAACTGTGGAAGATTCCTACCTGCGTCGCATTCCTCGACGGATAGTTATCGGTTTCTTGCCTACTAAAGCTTTCATGGGTGATTGGCACAGCAATCCTTACCTGTTTCAACATCATAATGTATCTACCATAAGCGTGTCCCTCAACAATGAAGAAGTTCCTTTTCCAAGTATTCCTGTTGGTTCTGATGAATACCTGTTGGGTTATTACTCGCTTTTAGATTGTTACAATCTAGTGAACTCAGAGGTTGGACTATCATTTGAACGTGAACTTTACCAACAGTGCTATCGTCTTTACGGTTTTCAAATTATTCCCGTCACCGAAGGTTTTGGAATGTTGAAAGAGGGGAATTTGAAAATAGATGTTCGCTTTTCTAAAGCAGTAGTCGATTCTTTAACTATGATTGTTTTTAGCGAAACAGATTCTTTGTTGCAAATTGATAGTCCTCTTCAAATTCTTGTCGAATGAGTTGATTAGTTATGTTTTCATAGTTCAAATGTTTGTTGACAGTGAACCTTTGAATCATCAATACACACCAAACCTTTGAAGTGAATAAAAGTCTTGATTTATTTAGCTATGAATACTAGCCAGCTTTATCATATCTTGCGTCATGACCCTGTTATTCAAAAACGTGGTTTTGAAACTTGGGTTATTCCTCGCGACCATCTTACTCGTCTCAAGTCCAACTCTGGGAAACCTTTACTTGTTATTTGCAACACTCACCCTCATCAACATGAAGGTGTTCATTGGCTTTTAATTTATGTTCCGGCTATTGTCACCCCGCTGCAACCCGTTGAATTTTTCGATAGTTTAGGTCAAAGCATCCATAGCTACCATCCGGACTTTGCCACATGGTGTGGTTTGCACCTCTGGCAAAACCATCCTTTAACCCTTCAACATCCTACATCGCGCGCTTGTGGACAATGGTGTCTTTATGTGGCTTTACAGCGAGCTCGAAATCATTCTTTGAAAAATATTCTAATTCCTTTTCGTTGCAATAGCGATAAAACTCGACTTTTACAACAAGATCGCTGGGTTGAAAAGCAAATTCAACAAAGATATGGATTACAATTGAAACCCCTACGAATTGTGTGTACTGACCAAACCTGTCGAGCTTTGTATGATGATGATGAATAATACAAACAAATTTCAATACAAATAGTGTATTTCTGACAATGTCAAACAATACAGATGGTGTATCTCTATGTTATTAGAGACATTTGTATACCCCGTTATTAAAAACGTGGACGAAGAGTGCGACCGTTGACAACAGCTTTTACTTTGGTTGACTTATGCTCTTCTATTTCAACATCAGAGTCTTCAACCATGGCGGGTTTATGCTTCTTGTCTTCAAGCGTGGGTGTCGCCTCTTCTACTTCAGCGTCAGAATCTTCCATCATTTTGACGATCTTGCGCTTCTTGAATTCTTTTACTTTCGTATTGGAAGCGTTCATTTTGACAATGGTACGTTTCTTGTCTTCTTTAATTGGCGGGCGCACCTCTTCTATTTCAATATCAGAGTCTTCAGACTTGTCTTCTTGGTTGTTGATGTACTCTTTCAGTACTAGCAACGCCTCGATTACAGCCTCGAGATGATCGGTTGGAAAACCGTATGTGGCGCCATAGGTTGTCGGCTCTCCGGTGGCTCGTAACACTTTTACTGCCACCACCCAACGTTTTGCCGGTTTCCTGAGTGTGCAGTGCCAATGTCCTTTGACATGCACTGTCTTCTCTTGAAAACGGGTTGGGCTTTCTTCAGTGTAGACGGGTTGCCATTTACGCTCGCTTCTAAATCCGGAATTGGAGACTGCTCCAGTCTGCTTGTTAGAGTTTGACATTATTATCAAATTCAGAAAGCTGACTGAATACTTTTAAAAGGATGTGTGCTGTTTATAAAGAAGATCGGCCGACTGCAAGGGTAGGGGAAACTGTGTCGACGCGAGATAGCGAATTTATCAACCAATCAGTGATGGGGTGCACAGGGGTAAGAGTGTGGGTTGTCAAACACACTAGCCTGAGAGTGTGCATGCATAACAATGGGGGTAGTCACACAGTCAAGTCTGAGGGGTGTGTCGATGGAAGAATGGGTTGGTCAACACTCCTGCATGAGAGGGTGTGCGAACGCAACAGTGTGGGTTGTCAAACACACTAACCTGAGGGTTGTGTTGAGGGAAGAGTGGGGTTGGTCAACATCTCAGCTTGAGAGGTGCGCAAGCGCAAGAGTTGGCATTGTTGAACATTCTAGTGTGTGTGTAGAGTGCACTAACGTTATCAGAGAGTGTGTGCGTGTGCGACAGTTGACTGTCCGACGAGCATGATGGCACACTCTCCAAAAAGTTTTGTTACTGCTTTGGGTAAATTTCGTATTTACACAGCAACTGCAAATGGTTATCAATGTCTTGTAACGTGTGATAGTTCGAGCCAAGCATGTATTAAATTTATACGTAACGAAGATCCGATTGTGTTTCACAACAATTTCAACGAAATTTGGGTTTGCGCGCAAGATGGTGCTTTCCGGTTTATTCCAGAACCTTCTCAACAAAGAATGCTTGTGAACCTATTCGTTGGTGGTGAGACCGCTTCTATTCAATCTATTAACGGATGTCTGCTTGATGATGGACTGACCTGGTCGATGGCTGTTGCCGATCATTTCCTGTGGAATGACTATATGCAATCCACGTGGACTTCTACAGAAATTGTAGAACCAATGTTTGTGTACACCTGCACATTTAACAACGATAATTCTGTAAATGTTTGTATGTATTGAAATGTATTCAACATATTAAAATTCATTTTGGGTAAATTTGGTATTTACAGTGCTGTTGTGAAGGTTATAAAAAAAAACGTAGTAACACGTGATAACAATAAATATTACTACATAACAAATAAATGAAGTTCTTGTGGACGCTCGCATAAGTTTTACTCCAACATCATGGCAAACTGTAATTATTATCACAAAGTTTATGCTCAAATAAATAATCGCACAGATGACAAAGAGGGGTTGTCAAGCGTGCTCATCTGAGGAGTGATACCGATGGAAGAGTGAGGATACACTGGATGGAATGGGCGTGTGGGTGTGCGGTTGTGAGAATTGGGGGTTTTGAAACCGTTCAGCCTAAGGGTTGCACTGATGTCAAAGAGGGGGTTGTCAAGCGCGCTCATCTGAGGAGTCATACCGATGGAAGAGTGAGGATTGGCCAACACAGGAGCTTGAGGGGAGTGTGAGCTGACAAGCACCCTAGCCAGAGGGGCTGTGCAAACGCAAGAGTGGGTGAGTTGGTGTTATCAGTGTGTGTGCAACAGTTGATAGCCTGATGAGCATGATGGCACACTCTCCAAAAAATCTTACAGTGTAGTGAAACCACCAACCATTATTTTGAATGAATTTGTAATTGTATTTGTTGAAAGAAAATACATTTCGAAGGTTAAACTTACAAAAAGTGTCTTTAACTTAAATGTCTATCTCCGAAAAAGTGTCATTAACTTTAATGTCTATTTTTGAAAAACTGTCTTTACTTAAATGTATGTGTGTATTTTGTGAAAAAAAAAAAAGTGTCTTTAACTTAAATGATGAATCTCGAAAAGTGTCTATTCTCGAAAAAGCGTCCTTAACTTTAATGTTGATTCTGAAAAAGTGTCTTTAACTTTAATGTCTATTCTCGAAAAAGTGTCCTTAACTTTAATGTCGAATCTGAAAAAGTGTCTTTAACTTTAATGGTAATCCTGAAAAAGTGTCTTTAACTTTAATGTCGAGTCCGAAAAAGTGTCTTTAACTTTAATGGTAATTAAGTTTGTTGGCGGAGGACACTGTTGTCGACACGAGAGCTGCTCAATTGTGAGGACAGCGCCAACGTGAAAGTGGCGGAAACGCTAGGGACTAGGTGTTGTCAAACCATACTGCGCAGGCGTCAGGGCGGGGACTAGGGGAGAAATGGAGGCATCCTATTGGTGGAGCCGTAAAAGGGGCGGGGCTTGGGGGAAATGGAGGCTTCCTATTGGTGCTGCAGTAATGGAGGTGGCAGTAATGGTGGTACCTATACTACTACCCTACGACACGACGGCAGCCACTATGAAGTCGGGTTACCGTGGAGATCATCGGATGTCGCTCTCCCCGATAATAGAAGTGCAGCGTTACGCCGCCTTTTTGCAATTGAGCGTAAGTTTGCACGCAATGAACGTTACGCCGCAACGTACGACGCCGTAATGTCCGAATATGCTTCACTGGGCCACGCTAGGAAGCTTTCAAGGGAGGAGTTGGACGGGCCAGCCGGCCGAACTTGGTATTTGCCACACCACGGGGTCGTGAACCCCAACAAGCCAGACAAGGTCCGAGTCGTGTTTGATGCGTCTGCGTCCTACGAAGGATCATCTTTGAACGCCAGCCTTTTACAAGGACCTGACTTGCTCGTAAGTCTCCCTGGGTTGCTGATACGCTTCCGTGAGAATATGGTGGCCGTTTCTTCGGATATCGAAAAGATGTTCCACCAAGTCAGAGTAAGATCCGAAGATAAAAATGTACTGCGTTTCCTTTGGAGAAGCCCAAAGGACAAATCCGCACCACACACCTACCAGATGAACGTACAGATTTTTGGCGCCGTTTCGTCACCGTCAATATGCATGTACGTACTTAACAAGACCGCGGAAGACTTCGGAACAAGCCAACCAAATCTGATGGAAAAGGTACAACGGAACTTCTACGTTGATAATTATCTAGACTCTCTGGATACCGAAGAGGAAGCAATTGCTGCTTCTAAACAACTGACTGCTCTGCTTTCCAAGGGAGGATTCAGGCTGACAAAATGGCTCTCGAGCTCTCGCACCGTAGTAGCGTCCTTTCCAGTGAACGAACTTGCGAATCCGAAAATGAATATTGACCTCGACGATCTCCCAATTGAGCGAGCATTGGGAGTGTTATGGAACGCCGAAACCGACACCTTTGGATTCAATACTACGGTAAGCCGCGAAGTCACGAACCCGACAAAGAGACAGGTCCTAAGAACCATAGCTAGCATCTTCGACCCCCTTGGCTTCCTGTCGCCTATAATTTTAGCGGCGAAGTCCATCATGCAGGAGGTATGGCGACAACGCCTTGACTGGGACGACAAATTACCCTCCCCCTTGCAGGATGTATGGAACACCTGGGTATCCGAACTTGAACACCTGACGGACTTCAGCATCCCGCGATATCTACGCTTTGGCCAGACCTTGGGTTCTGTACAGCTCCACACGTTCGGAGATGCCTCGGAAACGGGGTACTGCGCCGTTTCGTATCTTCGATTCGCAGACACAGCCGGAGCAGTCGTAGTGTCCTTGGTCATGTCTAAGGCAAGAGTAGCCCCGGTAAAACGGGTCACTATACCACGCCTTGAGCTCTTAGGAGCTGTGACCGCCACTAGACTGGCTAACTTCATCGCGACAGAACTGCGAATCAAGCTGAACGAAGTATTCTTCTGGACGGACTCAACCACAGTCCTCAAATGGATAAACTCTCGCACATGTAGATTTACAACTTTCGTAGCCAATCGCGTAGGCGAGATAATTGAAACCAGTCGACCCGGCCAGTGGAACCACGTCCCTGGATTAAGCAACCCAGCTGATCTCTGCAGCAGAGGCACCTCCGTCACTAGTCTGACTAATCAGCGACTTTGGTTCGAAGGCCCGGAATTTCTGAAAAGGGTCCCAGAAGATTGGCCGATGGGATTTAAGCTGGACCAAACTCCCGAACACGACGACCCGGAAATTGTACCCTTGAAATGGATCGGTCTACTCACGTCATTGGAGGAACCCCTTCTCGACTTTTTCTGGAGGATCGGCAATTTGAGTCGTTTGAAACGTGTCGTCGCCTACGTGCAACGTTTCATCCGAAACTGTCGCTCAGACAGATGCGCACGAATCCTTGGACCGTTACAAGTCTCTGAAGCCAGTAATGCACTGCGAACCTGCCTAGGTGTAGCGCAAAGAAACGCGTTTATGGTAGAAACGCTTGCGTTAAGGACCAGAAAGCCTATTAGGTCTGATTCGCGACTACTGAAACTCACACCGTACATTGATGCCGACGGTATTATTCGGGCCGATGGCAGAATACGCCACGCCCAAATTGACCCCAACACGAAAAACCCGATACTCCTGTGTCCGAAAAGCCCACTAACGCGATTGGTAATTCTGGACTGTCACGAGCGAACGCTTCATTCCTCAACCGAACGGACACTGGCCGAGTTACAACGAAACTATTGGGTGCTTAAGGGAAGGCAGACAGTCAAGCATCTTATTCGACACTGCGCGATGTGCAAACGACTGAGAACACAACCCGAAGTCCCGCTTATGGCAGCATTACCGAAACAACGTCTGGAAGCCTTTAAGCCGCCTTTTACGAACACGGGAGTTGATTTTTTTGGACCGCTCAACGTAGTCATACACAGGAGAGTACACAAGCGTTACGGCTGTTTATTCACTTGTCTAGTCACGCGAGCGGTTCACATTGAAATTGCTCAGAGTCTGGACACCGACTCGTTTATTTTAGCCTTACGACGTTTCATCGGCCGGCGAGGATGCCCGGCTGTATGTTACAGCGACAACGGCACGAATTTCGTGGCCGCCGAGCGCGAACTCAGAGAATGTCTCTCCCACCTGAACAAAGGCCGAATCTACGAAACTGCCCTTCAGCGCGGCATCACTTGGCATTTCTCCCCCCCTTCATCGCCACACTTCGGTGGAGTTTGGGAGCGTTTAGTACGTTCGGCTAAGTCCGCTTTGCGTTATACCCTAAACAAGCGAACCGTGAACGAAGAAGTTTTAGCAACAGTTATGGCGGAAGTCGAGTCCCTAATTAATGGACGCCCCTTGACTCATGTAAGCTTAGACCACGCAGACCTAGACCCACTCACGCCAAATCACTTCCTCCTGGGCAGGCCCAACCCAAACATACCGCCTGACATTTTTTGTGAAGACGAGGTAGACTCGAGGAAGAGATGGCGTTGTTCCCAGGCGATTGTCGAATTGTTCTGGCGAAGATGGATGCGCGAATATGTTCCTACCCTTATCGAGAGACGTAAGTGGCTTCGTGATAGGCGTAACATCCGAGAAGACGACGTGGTCCTCATCGTCGACAAGAATTCGCCAAGGGGACATTGGCCGCTAGGTCGCGTGATCAAGCCACTACCCGGGCCGGACGGAGTAGTACGCGCAGCGCGTGTGAAGACCGCTACCGGTGAGTTGGTACGACCTGTGGCTAAGCTATGCCTTCTGGAAGAAGCCGACTACGAGGGTGAAGTACGGCGAGACTAGTGTTTCTATACAAGAAACAGGGCCGGCGATGTTACGGACAAGTCCGTAAAAAGTTGTTTCCCCGCACAACCGCACCGAAACTAGCCGGAGGCCCCCTATACCTACGCACATAGGTATAAGGGGGGATTGCGAAACCATCAGCCTTTTCCCCTGCAAAACGGAAAAGGAGAGTGGCTCTGCAGAAGCGGTGACGAACAGACCTGCTAGACGTGTTGTTTCAGTTTTGTTCCTCATTTTCAGTTTCAGTTTCATTTATATTCCCATGTATGTGGTTAATAAATTAGTAAACAAGAACCGAACCCAATGTTACTAGAGCTAGGTAACATAATTCCTTACGGACTAAATCAATTCCTTACGAACTTAATTAATTCCTTACGGAATGAATTAATTCCTTACGGACTGAATTAATTCCTTACGGACTGAAGTAATTCCTTACGGACTGAATTAATTCCTTACGGACTGAATTAATTCCTTACGGAATGAATTGATTCATTACGGATTTAATTAGTTCCTTACGGACTGAATCAACTCCTTACTGATTGAATAAATTCCTTACGGACTGAATCAATTTATTACGGATTTAATTGATTCATTACGGATTTAATTAATTCCTTACGGACTGAATCAACTCCTTACTGATTGAATAAATTCCTTACGGACTGAATCAATTCCTTACGGACTGAATTAATTCCTTACGTACTTAATTAATTCCTTACGGACTGAATCAATTCCTTACTGACTGAATAAATTTCTTATGGACTAAATCAATTCCTTACGAACTCCTTGCGGACTGAATTAATTCCTAACGGACTGAATAAATTCCTTACGGACTGAATCAATTCCTTACGAACCTAATTCATTCCTTACGGACTGAATTAATTTATTACGGACTTTATTGATTCATTACGGTTTTAATTAGTTCCTTACGGACTGTATAAACTCCTTACTGATTGGATAAATTCCTTACGGACTGAATCAATTCCTTACGGACTTCGGAATGAATTAATTCCTCACGACTGAATTATTTCCTTACGGACTGAATTAATTCTTTACGTACTGAATTAATTCCTAACGGACTGAATTAATTCTTTACGGACTGGATTAGTTTATTACGGACTTAATTCATTCATTACGGACTTAACTAATTCCTTACATACTTAATTAATTCCATACGGACGGAATCAATTCCTTATGGAATGAATTAATTCCTTACGGACTGAATTAATTCCTTTCGGACTGAACTAATTCCTTACGGACTGAATTAATTCCTTACGTACTTAATTAATTCCTTAAGGACTGAATCAATTCCTTACTGACTGAATAAATTCCTTATGGACTGAATCAATTCCTTTCGAACTTAAATAATTCCTTACGGAATGAATTAATTCCTTACGGACTGAATTAATTCCTTACGGACTGAATAAATTTATTACGGACTTAATTGATTCATTACGGATTTAATTAACTCCTTACGGACTGAATTAATTTATTACGGACTTTATTGATTCATTACGGATTTAATTAGTTCCTTACGGACTGTATAAACTCCTTACTGATTGGATAAATTCCTTACGGACTGAATCAATTCCTTACATACTTAATTAATTCCTTACGGATTGAATCAATTCCTTACTGACTGAATAAATTCCTTATGGACTGAATCAATTCCTTTCGAACTTAATTAATTCCTTACGGAATGAATTAATTCCTTACGGAATGAATTAATTCCTTACGGACTGAATTAATTCCTTACGGACTGAATAAATTTATTACGGATTAAATTGATTCATTACGGATTTAATTAGTTCCTTACGGACTGAATCAACTCCTTACTGATTGAATAAATTCCTTACGGACTGAATAAATTCCTTACGGACTTGATTAATTCCTTACGGAATGAATTAATTCCTTACGGACTGAATTAATTCTTTCCGTACTGAATTATTTCCTAACGGATTGAATTAACTCCCTACGGACTGAATCAATTATTTGCGGACAGAATTAATTCCTTACGGACTGAATTAATTTATTACGGACTAATTGATTCATTACGGATTTAATTAGTTCCTTACGGACTGACTGAATCAACTCCTTACTGATTGAATAAATTCCTTACGGACTGAATCAATTCCTTACTTACTTAATTAATTCTTTCCGTACTGAATTAATTCCTAACGGACTGAATTAATGCCTTACGGACTGAATCAATTCCTTACGGACTGAATTAATTCCTTACGGACTGAATTAATTCCTTACGGACTGAATTAATTTATTACGGACTTAATTGATTCATTACGGATTTAATTATTTCCTTACGGACTGAATCAACTCGTTACTGATTGAATAAATTCCTTACGGACTGAATAAATTCCTTACGGACGTAATTAATTCCTTACGGAATGAATTAATTCCATACGGACTGAATTATTTCCTTACGGACTGAATCAATTATTTACGGACTGGATTAATTTATTATGGACTTTATTCATTCATAAGGTATGAATTAATTCATAACGGACTGAATTAATTCCTTAAGGAATGAATTAATTACTTACGGACTTAATTAATTCATTACGGAATGAAATAATTCCTTACGGACTGATTTAAATCCTTACGGACTGAATTAATTCCTTACGGACTGAATTAATTCCTTACGGACTGAATTAATTCCTTACGGACTGAACTAATTCAATACGGACTGAACTAATTCTTTACGGACTTAATTAATTCCTTACGGACTTAATTAATTCCTTGCGGACTGAATTAGCTCGTTACAGACTGGATTAATTCTTTAGGATTGATTGAATTCCTTACTTACTGAATTAATTCCTTACCGATTTAATTAATTCCTTTCGGAATGAATTAATTCCTTACGTACTGAATTAGTTCCTTACGGACTAAATTAATTATTTAGGATTGATTGAATTCCTTACTGAATTAATTCCTTACGGACTGAATTAATTCCTTACGGACTGAATTCATTCTTTACGAACCTAACTAATTCATTACGGACTGAATTAATACCTTAGGGACTGCATTAATTCCTTACGGACTGAATTAATTCCTTACTTATTGAAATAATTCCTTACGGTCTGGATTAATTCCTTACGGACTGAATTAATTCCTTACGAACTTAAATAATTCCTTACGGACTTAATTAATTCTTTACGATTTTAATTAATTCCTTACGGACTTAATTAATTCCTTACGGACTAAATCAAATCACTGAATAAATTCCTTACAGATTGAATTAGTTCCTTACGGACTGAATTAATTCCTTATGGACTGAACTAATTCCATACGGACTTAACTAATTCCTTACGGACTTAATTAATTCCTTTCGGACTAAATTAATTCCTTTCAGACTGAATTAACTCGTTACAGACTGAATTAATTCTTTAGGATTGATTGAATTCCTTACTTACTGAATTAACTCCTTACCGATTTAATTAATTCCTTACGGACTGAATTAATTCCTTACGAACTTAATTAATTCCTTACAGACTTAACTAATTCCTTACGGACTTCATTAATTCATAACGGACTGAATTAATTCCTTAAGGAATGAATTAATTTTATAACGGACTGAATTAATTCCTTATGGACTGAATTAATTCCTTACGGACTGAATTAATTCCTTACGGACTGAAATAATTCCTTACTGACTGAACTAATTCCATACGGACTTAACTAATTCCATACGAACTTAACTAATTCCTTACGGACTTAATTAATTCCTTACGGACTTAATTAATTCCTTGCGGACTGAATTAACTCGTTACAGACTGAATTAATTCTTTAGGATTGATTGAATTCCTTACTTGCTGAATTAATTCCTTACCGATTTAATTAATTCCTTTCGGAATGAATTAATTCCTTACGTACTGAATTAGTTCCTTACGGACTTAATTAATTCATTAGGACTGAATTAATTATTTAGGATTGATTGAATTCTTTACTTACTGAATTAATTCCTTACGGACTTAATTAATTTCTTACGGACTCAATTAATTCCTTGCGGACTAAATTAATTCCTTATGGACTGAATTATTTCCTTACGGACTGAGTGAATTCCTTACGTATTTAATTAATTCCTTACGGACTGAATTATTTCCTTACGGACTGAATTAATTCCTTACGTATTTAATTAATTCCTGACGGACTGAATTAATTTCCTACGGATTGAATTCATTCATTACGGACTGAATTAATTCCTTGCGGACTGAATTAATTCCTTACGGACTGAATTAATTCCTTACGGACTGAATTAATTCCTTACGGACTGAATTAATTCCTTACGTATTTAATTAATTCCTTATGGACTGAATAAATTCCTTATGGACTGAAGTAATTCATTACGAACTTAATTAAATCATTACAGACTGAATTAATTCCTTAAATACTGACTCAATTCCTTACGGACTTAATTAATTCATTACGGACTGAATTAATTCCTTACGGAATGAATTAATTCTTTACGGACTTAATTAATTCATTACGGACTTAATTAATTCATTACGGACTTAATTAATTAATTACGGACTTAATTAATTAATTACGGAATTATATAATTCCTTACGGACTGAATTAATTCCTTACTGACTGAATAAATTCCTTATGGACTGAATAAATTCCTTATGGACTGAATCAATTCCTTACGGAATGAATTAATTACTTACGGAATGAATTAATTCCTTACGGAATGAATTAATTCCTTACGGACTGAATTAATTCATTACGGACTGATTTAATTTCTTACGGACTGAATTCATTTCATACGTACTTCATTAATTTCTTACGGAGTGAATTAATTTCTTACGGACTGAATTAATACATTACGGACTTAATTAATCCATTACGGACTGAATTAATTCCTTACGGACTGAATTATTTCCTTACGGACTGAATTAATTCTTTAGGATTGATTGAATTCCTTACGGAATTAATTAATTCCATACGGACTGAATTAATACCTTACGGAATTAATTAATTCCTTACGGCCTGATTTAATTCCTTACAGACTGAATTAATTCCTTACGGACTTAATTAATTCCTTACGGACTGAATTCATTTCATACGTACTTAATTAATTCCTCACGGACTGAATTAATTCCTTACGGACTAAACTAATTCCTTACGGACTGAATTAATTCCTTACGTATTTAATTAATTCCTTACGGACTGAATTTATTCATTACGGACTGAATTAATTCATTACGGACTTAATTAAATCCTTACAGACTTAATTAATTCCTTACGGACTTAATTAATTCATTGCGGACTGAATTAACTCGTTACAGACTGAATTTATTCTTTAGGATTGATTGAATTCCTTACTTACTGAATTAAATCCTTACCGATTTAATTAATTCCTTTCGGAATGAATTAATTCCTTACATTCTGAATTAGTTCCTTACGGACTGAATTAATTCCTTACGGACTGAATTCATTCTTTACGAACTTAACTAATTCATTACGGACTGAATTAATTCCTTTCGGACTGCATTAATTCCTTACGAACTTAATTAATTCCTTACGGACTTAATAAATTCCTTACGAACTTAATTAATTCCTTACGGGCTTAATTAATTCCTTACGGACTGAATTAATTCCTTACGGACTGAATTAATTCCTTACGGACTGAAATAATTCCTTACTGACTGAACTAATTCCATACGGACTTAACTAATTCCTTGCGGACTGAATTAACTCTTTACAGAATGAATTAATTCTTTAGGATTGATTGAATTCCTTACTTACTGAATTAATTCCTTACCGATTTAATTAATTCCTTTCGGAATGAATTAATTCCTTACGTACTGAATTAGTTCCTTACGGACTTAATTAATTCATTAGGACTGAATTAATTATTTAGGATTGATTGAATTCTTTACTTACTGAATTAATTCCTTACGGACTTAATTAATTTCTTACGGACTCAATTAATTCCTTGCGGACTAAATTAATTCCTTATGGACTGAATTATTTCCTTACGGACTGAGTGAATTCCTTACGTATTTAATTAATTCCTTACGGACTGAATTATTTCCTTACGGACTGAATTAATTCCTTACGTATTTAATTAATTCCTGACGGACTGAATTAATTTCCTACGGATTGAATTCATTCATTACGGACTGAATTAATTCCTTGCGGACTGAATTAATTCCTTACGGACTGAATTAATTCCTTACGGACTGAATTAATTCCTTACGGACTGAATTAATTCCTTACGTATTTAATTAATTCCTTATGGACTGAATAAATTCCTTATGGACTGAAGTAATTCATTACGAACTTAATTAAATCATTACAGACTGAATTAATTCCTTAAATACTGACTCAATTCCTTACGGACTTAATTAATTCATTACGGACTGAATTAATTCCTTACGGAATGAATTAATTCTTTACGGACTTAATTAATTCATTACGGACTTAATTAATTCATTACGGACTTAATTAATTAATTACGGACTTAATTAATTAATTACGGAATTATATAATTCCTTACGGACTGAATTAATTCCTTACTGACTGAATAAATTCCTTATGGACTGAATAAATTCCTTATGGACTGAATCAATTCCTTACGGAATGAATTAATTACTTACGGAATGAATTAATTCCTTACGGAATGAATTAATTCCTTACGGACTGAATTAATTCATTACGGACTGATTTAATTTCTTACGGACTGAATTCATTTCATACGTACTTCATTAATTTCTTACGGAGTGAATTAATTTCTTACGGACTGAATTAATACATTACGGACTTAATTAATCCATTACGGACTGAATTAATTCCTTACGGACTGAATTATTTCCTTACGGACTGAATTAATTCTTTAGGATTGATTGAATTCCTTACGGAATTAATTAATTCCATACGGACTGAATTAATACCTTACGGAATTAATTAATTCCTTACTACCTGATTTAATTCCTTACAGACTGAATTAATTCCTTACGGACTTAATTAATTCCTTACGGACTGAATTCATTTCATACGTACTTAATTAATTCCTCACGGACTGAATTAATTCCTTACGGACTAAACTAATTCTTTACGGACTGAATTAATTCCTTACGTATTTAATTAATTCCTTACGGACTGAATTTATTCATTACGGACTGAATTAATTCATTACGGACTTAATTAAATCCTTACAGACTTAATTAATTCCTTACGGACTTAATTAATTCATTGCGGACTGAATTAACTCGTTACAGACTGAATTTATTCTTTAGGATTGATTGAATTCCTTACTTACTGAATTAAATCCTTACCGATTTAATTAATTCCTTTCGGAATGAATTAATTCCTTACATTCTGAATTAGTTCCTTACGGACTGAATTAATTCCTTACGGACTGAATTCATTCTTTACGAACTTAACTAATTCATTACGGACTGAATTAATTCCTTTCGGACTGCATTAATTCCTTACGAACTTAATTAATTCCTTACGAACTTAATTAATTCCTTACGGACTTAATAAATTCCTTACGAACTTATTTAATTCCTTACGGGCTTAATTAATTCCTTACGGACTGAATTAATTCATTTCGGACTGAATTAATTCATTACGGACTTAATTAAATCCTTACAGGGTGAATTAATTCCTTATGGACTGAATTAATTCCTTACGGACTAAATCAAATCAGTGAATAAATTCCTTACGGACTGAATTAATTCCTTACGGACTGAATTAATTCCTTATGGACTGAACTAATTCCATACGGACTTAACTAATTCCTTACGGACTTAATTAATTCTTTTCGGACTAAATTAATTCCTTTCGGACTGTTAACTCGTTACAGACTGAATTAATTCTTTAGGATTGATTGAAATCCTTACTTATTGAATTAACTCCTTACCGATTTAATTAATTCCTTTCGGAATGAATTAATTCCTTAGGTACTGAATTAGTTCCTTACGGACTTAATTAATTCCTTACGGACTAAATTAATTATTTAGGATTGGTTGAATTCCTTAATTACTGAATTAATTCCTTCCGGACTGAATTAATTCTTTACGGATTTAATTAATTCATTACGGACTGAATTAATTCCTTACGGAATGCATTTATTCATTACGGACTGAATTAATTCCTTAAGGAATGAATTAATTTTATAACGGACTGAATTAATTCCTTAAGGAATGAATTAATTACTTACGGACTTAATTAACTCCTTACAGACTGAATTAATTCCTTACGGACTGAATTAATTCCTTACGGACTGAAATAATTCCTTACTGACTGAACTAATTCCATACGGACTTAACTAATTCCTTGCGGACTGAATTAACTCTTTACAGAATGAATTAATTCTTTAGGATTGATTGAATTCCTTACTTACTGAATTAATTCCTTACCGATTTAATTAATTCCTTTCGGAATGAATTAATTCCGTACTGAATTAGTTCCTTACGGACTTAATTGATTCATTAGGACTGAATTATTTATTTAGGATTGATTGAATTCCTTACTTACTGAATTAATTCCTTACGGACTTAATTAATTTCTTACGTGTTGTGTTCTCAAAGAAGGGTTAGTCAAGACTGCTTGTATTGATACCACGGCTTGCCCACCTGGCATCGCCTCGGGTACAAAGGACACGATACAACATCTCTCCCTTTTTCTCTTTACGAACGAAATTAAGAAAAGAAAAGGAAAAGAAAGAAAAGAAAAAAAAGGAGTTGAAACAAAAATACGCGCTCATTACAAATAAACACTGGTCGGCGTTCGCCCTTCCACTGCTTCGTCTTCTTCTTCTTCTTCTTCTGGCGCCGTTTATCCACTGTCCCACTAGCAACACCTCGCTCCTTCATAGGTCGTCCTCCTGTCGTGCGTGAAAAAGAACAAATAAATCTGAATTATCTTATCTCTATGACCCTTTCTTTTTTTCTTTTAATCTCGCGCTACGCCTCGGCTTCGTTGAATCCTCCGCATCCTTTTCTATTTTGTGATCTTGATTTGACGGGGCTTGAGTTTCTCCCTCTTTTTCTTGATTGTGGTCCTGATCCTGTACTTCTGGAATCCTCTTGAAGAAAGATGCATTCCTTGTGACCGACCGTCCCTCTTTTTTTCCGGCTGTGATCATGGAGCCTTTTACTGCTGTTATCTTAAAAGGTTCCAATTCGTATCGGCTTTCTTCCTTCTTGAGCAATTTCTTGTCTTTCTGGACGCGTACTTTGTCTCCTACTTTAAGGGCATGATTTTTAGTCCGTCGTTTTCGGTCCGTGTAGCTTTTCGCTTTATTTGCGTATGTTGCATTGTGATGCTTGAGGTCGGGTAGCAGGCTTCTGAAGTTTTTTCTAAATAGCACGTCGGCTGGTGCTTTCCCTAGTGCGGGGTGCGGCGTGGCTCTATAATTACGTAGGAATTTGTGTACTTCTATCTTGAAGTTCTTCTGTTCAATAGTGCTGGTCCTGATGACTTTTCCTAGTGTTCGCATGAAACGCTCTACCAGCCCATTGGCCTCTGGCCACATCGGTGTCGTTTTTTTGTGTTGAATGCCTAATCGTTTGCAGAATTCAGCAAAGTTGCTGCCGTTAAACGGAGGTCCGTTGTCCGTTTTAATGCTTTCCGGGATCCCGAAGGTGGACAATATGCGCTCGAGTGGCGGTAGTACGTGTTGGTGGGCCGTGGTACGGATGAATTCCACTACTGGAAACCGTGTGAAGTTGTCGATCAATACCATCAATTCTTCACTAGATGGCAGTGTTAGGAAATCGAGGCTTACCGTTTGCCAGGGTTTGCTGGGTAGTTCGGACATTTTCAGGGGGTCTCGTTCCGGAGCTCGCGTGGATGCTATGCAAGGAACGCATTGTTCTACCATTTCCTGCACTCGTTGATCCATACCCGGAAACCAGACCTTCGTTCGTAAGAGCTGCTTCATTTTGCTTATGCCCAAGTGTCCTTCGTGTGCTACTTGGACTACGTTCTTTTGAAGGCTCTGGGGCATGCAAATCCTTGCCCCTCGCATGACTACGCCCTCTTTTGTCACCGATAGCTCGTCGAATATTTGCGAGTAAGGTTTTGCGGCCGTTTTCTTTAGCTCGTACTTTTTTCCTTTTTTAACTGCTTGCTGTACAGCTGCCAGCACATTGTCTTTCTGCGTTTCTTCCACAATTTGATCTTTCGAGAGCGGGGCGATTAGTGCTTGGTACACGGCAAAGTTAACATATTGCTCCCCTATGATTACCTGTTTGCACTGGGATAATCTGGACGGATTTCTGGACAAAAAATCAGCGGCGTTTTCATTCCCCGGCTGGTATTCTAGCGTGAAATTGAATGGTTGGCTTCGTAACATCCATCGTTCTAACCTGGCCGATAATTTTGCTGTTGGTTTGTTGAAAATGCTGACCAGTGGTTTATGGTCTGTTGTAACAAAGAAATGTGCCCCGAGCAGATACATTTTGAAGTGCTCGCAGGCCCAAATTATTGCCAGCGCCTCCCTTTCCAGCTGGGAGTATCTTTGCTCTGTATCCGTCAGAGCTTTGCTTGCGAACGCTATTACGCTCCTTCGCCCCTGTTCAGTGGATTGCGTTAGTATGGCACCTAATCCTATTGGGCTCGCGTCCACTATAACCTTTGTCTTCCACGTAGGGCTAAAGAATGCTAACTGGTCTGCGTTTGCTAGCGCCGCCTTCAGCTTTACGAATGCTTGCTCGCACTTTTCAGACCAGGTGAACACCGGAGTTTTCTTTCCGGCTATTAGATTACGTAGTGGTTCGGAAATGTCAGCATGATTCGGTATGAACCGGGAGCACCATGTCGTCATTCCCAGAAAGCTTCTTACATCGGCTTTCGTCGTTGGTGTTGCGAATTCTTTGATCGCTTGCACTTTGCTGGGGTCTAGTTCGACGCCGTTTTCTCCTATTATTAATCCGTAAAATCGCACTTTTGTTTTCGCAAACTTGGTCTTCTTTTCGTTTATCGTTAGATTCTTCTCCTCAGCCGCTTTAATACTTCTTGGTACCGTTCGTTGTGTTCTTTGAGGTTTCTCGCATGTACCAAAATGTCATCGGTTGTGTTAATTACTCCTGGTATGCCCTGCAGAAGCTCCCTAATGATGTTGTGAAAAATTTCTGCGGCTGACGTCACCCCGAAAAACAGTCGTTTATATCGTCGTAGCCCTACGTGAGTCGAGAAGGTGGTAATATATCGAGATTCTTCATGCAATTCTACTTGATGGTACGCTTGATTTAGGTCTAGGACACTGAAAACCTTGGAATTGTTTACATCTGCTAGTAAGTCTTCCAGTGTGGGGATTATGTGTCTCTCTCTTTTAATCGCTTGATTTGGTAGTCGCATATCGACACACAGACGTATTTCATCGCTGTCTTTCTTTGGGACGATAACGATTGGTGATACCCATGGTGTAGGCCCGTCGACTCTTTCTATGATGTCCTGCCTTTCTAGCCTCTCTAGTTCTTTTTCGACTAGTGCCCTTTGCTGGAATGGTACTCGCCTGTGAGGTAGAGCGGTTGGTTTTACTGCCTGGTCAATATGCAATTTGACTTTAAGCCCGGTATAGTTTCCTAGCGGTATGTCGCGCTCTGCCGTTGTTTGTACTGCTCTTATGAATTCCTGCTTTACGTGGGGGGAAAAATAAACTAGTTCCAGAGCCTCGGACGCTTTGCGGCTTAGCAAGCAGTTTGCGCTCCCTTCCACGACATATATGGTTTCCCGTGTCGTTTGCTTGGAATTTTCTACCGAAATTTGCATCCTGACTTTCCCTCTTATTCCCAGTGGTTGCTTTGATTTGAAAGGAAAAATCTTCTTTTCTGTTTTCTTCAGTTTCGGACTTCCAATCTTGGCATGTGCCTGTGGGTCTATGATTGTTACCCCTGCTCCGGTGTCTACCAAAAACTTGATTTTGCCGTTCCCCACCTTTGCGCATACCATAGGATGTTTGCAACTTTTGTTGGAATTTGTACTTACGAGTTCTGTGACACTGGAGCTGTCCTCGTCTTCTTCCATCTCGTTGACGTTCTGTACCACTTGCTTCTTGCTTCTGCAAACTCTTTCGAAATGGCCCACCTTTTGACATTTCCGGCATTTTTCTTTTCGGGCTCTACAGTCTTGTAGCTGCTTGTGCCACGCCTTTCCGCAAAATTTGCATTTCTGATTTTGACGTTTTTGCTTATGTTCCGTTTTGAGTTTGTTGACTTGCCCTTCCTCCTCTTCAGTGTTGGTCTTCATTTCCTTTAGCTGCTTGCGCACGAGTTCAAACGCGTTTCCTTTTTCCAATAGTGTAGTCAGCGACCATCCTGGATTCGTTAATGCCTCAGACTTCAATTTTCTCGAGTTGCACGCCAGTACGATTTGTGATTTTACTTCTTCTTCTTTGTCGATAAACTGACATCCATCTCCCATTTTGTCCAGCCTGGTGTGTAGCTCGTCCAGTGTTTCATCCACCTGTTGCCTCACGTTCCGAAATAGGAATCTGTTGTACATGACGTTCTCTTGTGGATTGAAATGGGCGGTTAAAACCCGCTTGGCTGTCACATATACGTCCTCGCCCTCGGCAGGTTTGGTGTCGAGCTTGCTGTACACGTCATGCACCTTTTTTCCAGCGTAATGCAGAAGTGCGGCCAGCTTCCACTGTTTGCCTGATATGTCACAAACCACTAGAAAATTCTCAAGCCTCTTCAGCCAATCTCTCCACCTTGTGCCGATGGTAGCTTTTTCACCCTCGTACTGGAATGGCTCCATTGTCGCGTATGCTTCCATGGTTTAATCACTTGAGGAATGCACTGGATAAGAAATATTGCCCACCTCGTCGCCAATGTTGTGTTCTCAAAGAAGGGTTAGTCAAGACTGCTTGTATTGATACCACGGCTTCCCAACCTGGCATCGCCTCAGGTACAAAGGACACGATACAACACTTACGGACTCAAATAATTCCTTGCGGACTGAATTAATTCCTTACGGACTGAATTAATTCCTTATGGACTTAATTAATTCCTTATGGACTGAATTATTTCCTTACGGACTGAATGAATTCCTTACGTATTTAATTAATTCCTTACGGACTGAATTAATTCCTTACGTATTTAATTAATTCCTTACGGACTAAATTAATTTCATATGGACTGAATTAATTCATTACGGACTGAATCAATTCCTTACCGACTTAATTAATTCCTTACGGACTGAATTAATTTCCTACGGACTGAATTAATTCCTTACGGACTGAATTAATTCCTTATGGACTTAATTAATTCCTTATGGACTGAATTATTTCCTTACGGACTGAATGAATTCCTTACGTATTTAATTAATTCCTTACGGACTGAATTAATTCATTACGGACTTAATTAATTAATTACGGAATTAAATAATTCCTTACGGAATTAAATAATTCCTTACGGACTGAATTAATTCCTTACTGACTGAATCAATTCCTTATGGACTGAATCAATTCCTTATGGACTGAATCAATTCCTTACGGAATTAATTAATTACTTACGGAATGAATTAATTCCTTATGGAATGAATTAATTCCTTACGGACTGAATTAATTCATTACGGACTGAATTAATTTTTTACGGACTGAATTAATTCATTACTGACTTCATTAATTTTTTACGTACTCAATTAATTCCTTACGGACTGAATTCATTTCATACGTACTTCATTAATTCCTTATGGAGTGAATTAATTTCTTACGGACTGAATTAATACATTACGGACTTAATTAATCCATTACGGACTGAATTAATTCCATACGGACTGAATTAATACCTTACGGAATTCATTAATTCCTTACGGCCTGATTTAATTCCTTACAGACTGAATTAATTCCTTACGGACTTAATTAATTCCTCACGGATTGAATTAATTCCTTACGGACTAAACTAATTCCTTACGGACTGAATTAATTCCTTACGTATTTAATTAATTCCTTACGGACTGAATTAATTCCTTAGGGACTTAATTATTTACTTACGGAATGAATTAATTCCTTACGGACTGAATTAATTTTTTACGGACTGAATTAATTCATTACTGACTTAAATAATTCCTTACGGACTTAATTAATTTCTCACGGACTGAATAAGTACATTACGTACTGAATTAATTCATTACGAACTGAATTAATTCCTTACGGACTGAATGAATTCCTTACGGACTGAATTAATTCCTAACGGATTTAATTAATTCCTTACGGACTTAATTAATTCCTTACGGACTGAAATAATTATTTACGGACTGAATTAATTCCTAACGGACTGAATTAATTCCTTACGGACTAAACTAATTCCTTACGGACTGAATTAATTCCTTACGGACTGAATTAATTCCTTTCTGACTGAATTAATTCCTTATGGACTGAATTAATTCATTACGAACTTAATTAAATCATTACAGACTGAAATTATTCCTTACATACTGACTCAATTCCTTACCGACTTAATTAATTAGTTACGGACTGAATTAATTCCTTACGGACTGAATTTATTCCTTACGGACTAAACTAATTCCTTACGGACTGAATAAATTTCTTACGGACTGAATCAATTCCTTACCGACTGAATTAATTCCTTACGTACTTAATTAACTTATTACGGACTGAATTAATTCATTACGGACTGAATTAATTTCTTATGGACTGAATTAATTCATTACGGACTGAATCAATTCCTTACGGACTTAATTAATTCCTTACGGGCTGAATTCATTCCTTACGGACTGAATTAATTATTTACGGATTGAATTAATTCCTTACGGACTGAATTAATTCATTACGGACTGAATCAATTCCATACGGACTTAACTAATTCCTTACGGACTTAATTAATTCCTTACAGACTTAATTAATTCCTTACGGACTGAATTAATTCCTTATGGACTGAATTGAATCCTTACGAACTTAATTAATTCCTTACGGACTTAATTAATTCTTTCGGACTTGATTGATTCATAACGGACTGAATTAATTCCTTACAGACTGAATTAATTCCTTTCGGACTGAATTAATTCCTTACGGACTGAATCAATTCCTTACGGACTTAATTAATTCCTTACGGACTGAATTCATTCCTTACGGACTGAATTAATTAAATACGGACTGAATTAATTCATTACGGATTGAATTAATTCCTTACGCACTGAATGAATTCCTTACGGACTGAATTATTTCCTAACGGACTTAATTAATTCCTTACGGACTTAATTAATTCCTTACGGACTGAATTAATTATTTACTTACTGAATTAATTCCTCACGGACTGAATTTATTACTTACGGACTAAACTAATTCCTTACGGACTGAATTAATTTTTTACGGACTGAATTAATTCATTACTGACTTAAATAATTCCTTACGGACTTAATTAATTCCTTGCGGACTGAATTAATTCCTTACGGACTGAATTAATTTCTCACGGACTGAATAAGTACATTACGTACTGAATTAATTCATTACGAACTGAATTAATTCCTTACGGACTGAATGAATTCTTTACGGACTGAATTAATTCCTAACGGACTTAATTAATTCCTTACGGACTTAATTAATTCCTTACGGACTGAAATAATTATTTACGGACTGAATTAATTCCTAACGGACTGAATTAATTCCTTACGGACTAAACTAATTCCTTACGGACTGAATTAATTCCTTACGGACTGAATTATTCCTTTCGGACTGAATTAATTCCTTATGGACTGAATTAATTCATTACGAACTTAATTAAATCATTACAGACTGAAATTATTCCTTACATACTGACTCAATTCCTTACCGACTTAATTAATTAGTTACGGACTGAATTAATTCCTTACGGACTGAATTAATTCCTTACGGACTAAACTAATTCCTTACGGACTGAATAAATTTCTTACGGACTGAATCAATTCCTTACCGACTGAATTAATTCCTTACGTACTTAATTAATTCATTACGGACTGAATTAATTCATTACGGACTGAATTAATTTCTTATGGACTGAATTAATTCCTTACGGGCTGAATTCATTCCTTACGGACTGAATTAATTATTTACGGATTGAATTAATTCCTTACGGACTGAATTTATTCATTACGGACTGAATCAATTCCATACGGAATTAACTAATTCCTTACGGACTTAATTAATTCCTTACGGACTTAATTAATTCCTTACGGACTGAATTAATTCCTTATGGACTGAATTGAATCCTTACGAACTTAATTAATTCCTTACGGACTTAATTAATTCTTTCGGACTTAATTGATTCATAACGGACTGAATTAATTCCTTACAGACTGAATTAATTCCTTTCGGACTGAATTAATTCCTTACGGACTGAATCAATTCCTTACGGACTTAATTAATTCCTTACGGACTGAATTCATTCCTTACGGACTGAATTAATTAAATACGGACTGAATTAATTCATTACGGACTGAATTAATTCCTTACGCACTGAATGAATTCCTTACGGACTGAATTATTTCCTAACGGACTTAATTAATTCCTTACGGACTTAATTAATTCCTTACGGACTGAATTAATTATTTACTTACTGAATTAATTCCTCACGGACTGAATTAATTACTAACGGACTAAACTAATTCCTTACGGACTGAATTAATTTTTTACGGACTGAATTAATTCATTACTGACTTAAATAATTCCTTACGGACTTAATTAATTCCTTGCGGACTGAATTAATTCCTTACGGACTGAATTAATTCCTCACGGACTGAATAAGTACATTACGAACTGAATTAATTCATTACGAACTGAATTAATTCCTTACGGACTGAATGAATTCCTTACGGACTGAATTAATTCCTAACGGACTTAATTAATTCCTTACGGACTTAATTAATTCCTTACGGACTGAAATAATTATTTACGGACTGAATTAATTCCTTACGGACTAAACTAATTCCTTACGGACTGAATTAATTCCTTACGGACTGAATTAATTCCTTTCGGACTGAATTAATTCCTTATGGACTGAATTAATTCATTACGAACTTAATTAAATCATTACAGACTGAAATTATTCCTTACATAATGACTTAATTCCTTACCGACTTAATTAATTAGTTACGGACTGAATTAATTCCTTACGGACTGAATTAATTCCTTACGGACTAAACTAATTCCATACGGACTGAATAAATTTCTTACGGACTGAATCAATTCCTTACCGACTGAATTAATTCCTTACGTACTTAATTAATTCATTACGGACTGAATTAATTCATTACGGACTGAATTAATTTCTTATGGACTGAATTAATTCATTACGGACTGAATCAATTCCTTACGGACTTAATTAATTCCTTACGGGCTGAATTCATTCCTTACGGACTGAATTAATTATTTACGGATTGAATTAATTCCTTACGGACAGAATTAATTCATTACGGACTGAATCAATTCCATACGGACTTAACTAATTCCTTACGGACTTAATTAATTCCTTACGGACTTAATTAATTCCTTACGGACTGAATTAATTCCTTATGGACTGAATTGAATCCTTACGAACTTAATTAATTCCTTACGGACTTAATTAATTCTTTCGGACTTAATTGATTCATAACGGACTGAATTAATTCCTTACAGACTGAATTAATTCCTTTCGGACTGAATTAATTCCTTACGGACTGAATCAATTCCTTACGGACTTAATTAATTCCTTACGGACTGAATTCATTCTTTACGGACTGAATTAATTAAATACGGACTGAATTAATTCATTACGGACTGAATTAATTCCTAACGCACTGAATGAATTCCTTACGGACTGAATTATTTCCTAACGGACTTAGTTAATTCCTTACGGACTTAATTAATTCCTTACGGACTGAATTAATTATTTACTTACTGAATTAATTCCTCACGGACTGAATTAATTACTTACGGACTAAACTAATTCCTTACGGACTGAATTAATTTTTTATGGACTGAATTAATTCATTACGGACTGAATCAATTCCTTACCCACTTAATTAATTCCTTACGAACTGAATTAATTCATTACGGACTGAATTCATTCCTTACGTATTTAATTAATTCCTTACGGACTGAATTAATTCCTTACGGACTTAATTAATTACTTACGGAATGAATTAATTCCTTACGGACTGAATAAATTCATTACGGACTGAATTAATTTTTTACGGACTGAATTAATTCATTACTGACTTAATTAATTCCTTACGGACTTAATTAATTCCTTGCGGACTGAATTAATTCCTTACGGACTGAATTAATTTCTTACGGACTGAATAAGTACATTACGGACTGAATTAATTCATTACGGACTGAATTAATTCCTTACGGACTGAATTAATTCCTAACGGACTTAATTAATTCCTTACGGACTGAATTAATTCCTAACGGACTTAATTAATTCCTTACGGACTGAATTAATTCCTTACGGACTGAATTAATTATTTACGGACTGAATAATTCTTAACGGACTGAATTAATTCCTTACGGACTAAACTAATTCCTTAGGGACTGAATTAATTCCTTACGGACTGAATTAATTCCTTACGGATTGAATTAATTCCTTATGGACTGAATTAATTCATTACGAACTTAATTAAAGCATTACAGACTGAATTAATTCCTTACATACTGACTCAATTCCTTACCGACTTAATTAATTCCTTACGGACTGAATTAATTCCTTACGGACTGAATTAATTACTTACGGACTAAACTAATTCCTTACGGACTGAATAAATTTCTTACGGACTGAATCAATTCCTTACCGACTGAATTAATTCCTTACGTACTTAATTAATTCATTACGGACTGAATTAATTCATTACGGACTGAATTAATTTCTTATGGACTGAATTAATTCATTACGGACTGAATCAATTCCTTACGGACTGAATTAATTCCTTACGGACTTAATTAATTCCTTACGGACTGAATTAATTATTTACGGACTATTTTAATTCCTCACGGACTGAATTAATTCCTTACGGACTAAAATAATTCCTTACGGAATTAATTAATTACTTACGGACTGAATTAATTCCTTACGGACTGAATTAATTTCTTACGCACTTAATTAATTCATTACGGACTGAATTAATTCCTTACGGACTGAATGAATTCCTTACGGACTGAATTAATTCCTAACGGACTTAATTAATTCCTTACGGAATGAATTAATTCCTAACGGACTTAATTAATTCCTCACGGACTGAATTAATTCCTTACGGACTGAATTAATTATTTACGGACTGAATTAATTCCTTACGGACTGAATTAATTCCTTACGGACTGAATTAATTCCTTACGGAATGAATTAATTCCTTATTGACTGAATTAATTCATTACGAACTTAATTAAATCATTACAGACTGAATTAATTCCTTACGGACTGAATAAATTTCTTACGGACTGAATCAATTCCTTACCGACTGAATTAATTCCTTACGGACTTAATTAATTCATTACGGACTGAATTCATTCATTACGGACTGAATTAATTTCTTATGGACTGAATTAATTTCTTATAGACTGTATTAATTCATTACGGACTGAATCAATTCCTTACATACTTAATTAATTCCTTACGGACTGAATTCATTCCTTACGGACTGAATTAATTATTTACGGACTGAATTAATTCCTCACGGACTGAATTAATTCCTTACGGACTAAACTAATTCCTTACGGAATAAATTAATTACTTACGGACTGAATTAATTCACTACTGACTTAATTAATTCCTTACGGGCTTAATTAATTCATTGCGGACTGAATTAATTCCTTACGGACTGAATTAATTCCTTACGGACTGAACTGAATCCTTACGAACTTAATTAATTCCTTACGGACTTAATTAATTCTTTCGGACTTAATTAATTCATAACGGACTGAATTAATTCCTTACAGACTGAATAAATTCCTTTCGGACTGAATTAATTCCTTACGGACTTAATTAATTCCTTACGGACTGAATTCATTCCTTACGGACTGAATTAATTAAATACGGACTGAATTAATTCCTTACGTACTTAATTAATTCATTACGGACTGAATTAATTCATTACGGACTGAATTAATTCCTTACGCACTGAATGAATTCCTTACGGACTGAATTATTTCCTAACGGACTTAATTAATTCCTTACGGACTTAATTAATTCCTTACGGACTGAATTAATTATTTACTTACTGAATTAATTCCTCACGGACTGAATTAATTCCTTACGGACTAAACTAATTCCTTACGGACTGAATTAATTTCTTATGGACTGAATTAATTCATTACGGACTGAATCAATTCCTTACCCACTTAATTAATTCCTTACGGACTGAATTAATTTCTCACGGACTGAATAAGTACATTACGGACTAAATTAATTCATTACGGAGTGAATTAATTCCTTACGGACTGAATGAATTCCTTACGGACTGAATGAATTCCTTACGGACTGAATTAATTCCTAACGGACTTAATTAATTCCTTACGGACTGAATTAATTCCTTACGGACTGAATTAATTTCTTATGGACTGAATTAATTCATTTCGGACTGAATCAATTCCTTTCGGACTGAATTAATTCCTTACGGACTTAATTAATTCCTTACGGGCTGAATTAATTCCTTACGGACTTAATTAATTCCTTACGGGCTGAATTCATTCCTTACGGACTGAATTAATTATTTACGGATTTAATTAATTCCTTACGGACTGAATTAATTCATTACGGACTGAATCAATTCCATACGGACTTAACTAATTCCTTACGGACTTAATTAATTCCTTACGGACTTAATTAATTCCTTACGGACTGAATTAATTCCTTACGGACTGAATTGAATCCTTACGAACCTAATTAATTCCTTACGGACTTAATTAATTCTTTCGGACTTAATTGATTCATAACGGACTGAATTAATTCCTTACAGACTGAACTAATTCCTTTCGGACTGAATTAATTCCTTACGGACTGAATCAATTCCTTACGGACTTAATTAATTATTTACGGACTGAATTCATTCCTTACGGACTGAATTAATTAAATACGGACTGAATTAATTCATTACGGACTGAATTAATTCCTTACGCACTGAATGAATTCCTTACGGACTGAATTATTTCCTAACGGACTTAATTAATTCCTTACGGACTTAATTAATTCCTTTCGGACTGAATTAATTATTTACTTACTAAATTAATTCCTCACGGACTGAATTAATTACTTACGGAATAAACTAATTCCTTACGAACTGAATTAATTTTTTATGGACTGAATTAATTCATTACGGACTGAATTCATTTCATACGTACTTAATTAATTCCTCACGGACTGAATTAATTCCTTACGGACTAAACTAATTCCTTACGGACTGAATTAATTCCTTACGTATTTAATTAATTCCTTACGGACTGAATTAATTCCTTACGGACTTAATTAATTACTTACGGAATGAATTAATTCCTTACGGACTGAATAAATTCATTACTGACTTAATTAATTCCTTATGGACTGAATTAATTTCTCACGGACTGAATAAGTACATTACGGACTGAATTAATTCCTTACGGACTGAATGAATTCCTTACGGACTGAATTAATTCCTAACGGACTTAATTAATTCATTACGGACTGAATTAATTCCTAACGGACTTAATTAATTCCTTACGGACTGAATTAATTCCTTACGGACTGAATTAATTATTTACGGACTGAATTAATTCCTAACGGACTGAATTAATTCCTTACGGACTAAACTAATTCCTTACGGAATGAATTAATTCCTTACGGACTGAATTAATTCCTTACGGACTGAATTAATTCCTTATGGACTGAATTAATTCCTTACCGACTTAATTAATTCCTTACGGACTGAATTAATTCCTTACGGACTGAATTATTTACTTACGGACTAAACTAATTCCTTAAGGACTGAATAAATTTCTTACGGACTGAATCAATTCCTTACCGACTGAATTAATTCCTTACGTACTTAATTAATTCATTACGGACTGAATTAATTCATTACGGACTGAATTAATTTCTTATGGACTGAATTAATTCATTACGGACTTAATTAATTCCTTACGGACTGAATTCATTCCTTACGGACTGAATTAATTATTTACGGACTGTTTTAATTCCTCACGGACTGAATTAATTCCTTACGGACTAAAATAATTCCTTACGGAATTAATTAATTCATAACGGACTGAATTAATTCCTTACAGACTGAATTAATTCCTTTCGGACTGAATTAATTCCTTACGGACTGAATTAATTCCTTACGGACTTAATTAATTCCTTACGGACTGAATTAATTCCTTACGTACTTATTTAATTCATTACGGACTGAATTAATTCATTACGGACTGAATTAATTCCTTAGCGCACTGAATGAATTCCTTACGGACTGAATTAATTTTTTACGGACTGAATTATTTCATTACTGACTTAATTAATTCCTTACGGACTTAATTAATTCCTTGCGGACTGAATTAATTCCTTACAGACTGAATTAATTATTTACGGATTTAATTAATTCCTTACGGACTGAATTAATTCATTACGGACTGAATCAATTCCATACGGACTTAACTAATTCCTTACGGACTTAATTAATTCCTTACGGACTTAATTAATTCCTTACAGACTGAATTAATTCCTTACGGACTGAATTGAATCCTTACGAACTTAATTAATTCCTTACGGACTTAATTAATTCTTTCGGACTTAATTGATTCATAACGGACTGAATTAATTCCTTACAGACTGAATTAATTCCTTTCGGACTTAACTAATTCCTTACGGACTGAATTAATTCCTAACGGACTTAATTAATTCATTACGGACTGAATTAATTATTTACGGACTGAATTAATTCCTAACGCACTGAATTATTTCCTTACGGACTAAACTAATTCCTTACGGACTGAATTAATTCCTTACGGACTGAATTAATTCCTTACGGACTGAATTAATTTCTTATGGACTGAATTAATTCATTACCAACTTAATTAAATCATTACAGACTGAATTAATTCCTTACATACTGACTCAATTCCTTACCGACTTAATTAATTCCTTACGGACTGAATTAATTCCTTACGGACTGAATTATTTACTTACGGACTAAACTAATTCCTTACGGACTGAATAAATTTCTTACGGACTGAATCAATTCCTTACCGACTGAATTAATTCCTTACGTACTTAATTAATTCATTACGGACTGAATTAATTCATTACGGACTGAATTAATTTCTTATGGACTGAATTAATTCATTACGGACTGAATCAATTCCTTACCGACTGAATTAATTCCTTACGGACTTAATTAATTCCTTACGGACTGAATTCATTCCTTACGGACTGAATTAATTATTTACGGACTGTTTTAATTCCTCACGGACTGAATTAATTCCTTACGGACTGAATTAATTCCTTACGGAATTAATTAATTCCTTACGGACTGAATTAATTCCTTACGGACTGAATTAAATCCTTACGAACTTAATTAATTCCTTACGGACTTAATTAATTCATAACGGACTGAATTATTTCATTACTGACTTAATTAATTCCTTACGGACTTAATTAATTCCTTGCGGACTGAATTAATTCCTTACAGACTGAATTAATTTCTTACGCACTTAATTAATTCCTTACGGGCTGAATTAATTTCTCACGGACTGAATTAATTCCTTACGGACTGAATTAATTCCTTACGGACTGAATGAATTCCTTACGGACTGAATTAATTCCTAACGGACTTAATTAATTGCTTACGGACTGAACTAATTCCTAACGGACTTAATTAATTCCTTACGGACTGAATTAATTCCTTACGGACTGAATTAATTATTTACGGACTGAATTAATTCCTAACGGACTGAATTAATTCCTTACGGACTAAACTAATTCCTTACGGACTGAATTAATTCCTTACGGACTGAATTAATTCCTTACGGACTGAATTAATTCCTTATTGACTGAATTAATTCATTACGAACTTAATTAAATCATTACAGACTGAATTAATTCCTTACGGACTGAATAAATTTCTTACGGACTGAATCAATTCCTTACCGACTGAATTAATTCCTTACGTACTTAATTAATTCATAACGGACTGAATTAATTCCTTACGGACTTAATTAATTCATAACGGACTGAATTAATTCCTTACAGACTGAATTAATTCCTTTCGGACTGAATTAATTCCTTACGGACTGAATTAATTCCTTACGGACTTAATTAATTCCTTACGGACTGAATTAATTCCTTACAGACTGAATTAATTAAATACGGACTGAATTAATTCCTTACGTACTTATTTAATTCATTACGGACTGAATTAATTCATTACGGACTGAATTAATTCCTTAGCGCACTGAATTAATTCCTTACGGACTGAATTAATTTTTTACGTACTGAATTAATTCATTACTGACTTAATTAATTCCTTACGGACTTAATTAATTCCTTACGGACTGAATTAATTCCTTACAGACTGAATTAATTAAATACGGACTGAATTAATTCCTTACGTACTTATTTAATTCATTACGGACTGAATTAATTCATTACGGACTGAATTAATTCCTTAGCGCACTGAATTAATTCCTTACGGACTGAATTAATTATTTACGGACTGAATTAATTCCTAACGGACTGAATTAATTCCTTACGGACTAAACTAATTCCTTACGGACTGAATTAATTCCTTACGGACTGAATTAATTCCTTACGGACTGAATTAATTCCTTATTGACTGAATTAATTCATTACGAACTTAATTAAATCATTACAGACTGAATTAATTCCTTACGGACTGAATAAATTTCTTACGGACTGAATCAATTCCTTACCGACTGAATTAATTCCTTACGTACTTAATTAATTCATTACGGACTGAATTAATTTCTTATGGACTGAATTAATTTCTTATAGACTGAATTAATTCATTACGGACTGAATCAATTCCTTACATACTTATTTAATTCCTTACGGACTGAATTCATTCCTTACGGACTGAATTAATTATTTACGGACTGAATTAATTCCTCACGGACTGAATCAATTCCTTACGGACTGAATTAATTCCTTACGGACTTAATTAATTCCTTACGGACTGAATTCATTCCTTACGGACTGAATTAATTATTTACGGACTGTTTTAATTCCTCACGGACTGAATTAATTCCTTACGGACTAAAATAATTCCTTACGGAATTAATTAATTACTTACGGACTGAATTAATTCCTTACGGACTGAATTAAATCCTTACGAACTTAATTAATTCCTTACGGACTTAATTAATTCATAACGGACTGAATTAATTCCTTACAGACTGAATTAATTCCTTTCGGACTGAATTAATTCCTTACGGACTGAATTAATTCCTTACGGACTTAATTAATTCCTTACGGACTGAATTAATTCCTTACAGACTGAATTAATTAAATACGGACTGAATTAATTCCTTACGTACTTATTTAATTCATTACGGACTGAATTAATTCATTACGGACTGAATTAATTCCTTAGCGCACTGAATTAATTCCTTACGGACTGAATTAATTTTTTACGGACTGAATTAATTCATTACTGACTTAATTAATTCCTTACGGACTTAATTAATTCCTTGCGGATTGAATTAATTCCTTACAGACTGAATTAATTTCTTACGCACTTAATTAATTCCTTACGGACTGAATTAATTTCTCACGGACTGAATAAGTACATTACGGACTGAATTAATTCCTTACGGACTGAATTAATTCCTTATGGACTGAATTAATTCATTACGAACTTAATTAAATCATTACAGACTGAATTAATTCCTTACATACTGACTCAATTCCTTACCGACTTAATTAATTCCTTACGGACTGAATTAATTACTTACGGACTAAACTAATTCCTTACGGACTGAATTAATTTCTCACGGACTGAATAAGTAGATTACGGACTGAATTAATTCCTTACGGACTGAATTAATTCCTTATGGACTGAATTAATTCATTACGAACTTAATTAAATCATTACAGACTGAATTAATTCCTTACATACTGACTCAATTCCTTACCGACTTAATTAATTCCTTACGGACTGAATTAATTCCTTACGGACTGAATTAATTACTTACGGACTAAACTAATTCCTTACGGACTGAAAAAAATTTCTTACGGACTGAATCAATTTCTTACCGACTGAATTAATTCCTTACGTACTTAATTAATTCATTACGGACTGAATTAATTCATTACGGACTGAATTAATTTCTTATGGACTGAATTAATTCATTACGGACTGAATCAATTCCTTACATACTGAATTAATTCCTTACGGACTTAATTAATTCCTTACGGACTGAATTCATTCCTTACGGACTGAATTAATTATTTACGGACTGAATTAATTCCTCACAGACTGAATTAATTCCTTACGGACTAAACTAATTCCTTACAGACTGAATTAATTCCTTACGGTCGTGTCAAAAATGCGATATGGTTACCCGGCCTGGTGCAACGCCTCGAGCGCCTGTCTTCGACCCCTGAAGCAAGCATACAGACAAGGTCTGCTAACAGTAACTGGCACCTTAAGGACAACTCCAACTACTGCTCTTGAAGTTGAGACAGGCTTACTACCCTTGGACCTTCTCCTGGAATCCGTGTTACTACGACATTTTGGTTCCAGAAGTTGGAATTGTTGGCCTACCACACCAATCCAACCAAAGCATAAGTCATATACTTCGTGCCCAGAGAGAGCACGTCAGCTCCTGTCCATTACATGGGCCAATAGACCCGAAAGCCAAGCCGAAGCCCTCCACTGGATCAAAGAAGCGACGATGAAGAAGTGGTTAAGCCAATGGGAAGAAGTAGAGAGCCCCCTAAAGGATCTTAACGTTGGACCCTGCAGCCGCAGTATCGTGGACGTAAAACTCCATCATCGGATCATCAGTAAGCTGATCCAGATACGAACAACTCATTTCCCGACGAAGTCCTACCTACTGCGCACTGGTAAAGGGACATCGGCCAGGTGTTCTTGCCAAGATCGTTCTTTCCAAAATCTCTCCCACTTGTTATTCCATTGTCGCAATTTGAACAGGGAGCATTGGGTCGCCACACGGCTTTGGGTCGCCACAGCTTTGGGTCGCCACACGGGCTACGTGTGCTTTCCATGACAACTTCGAATCGTACGTCAACCCGAGGTACCGAACGGTCTCTTTCGGTTGGATTACCAATGTACCCCAGACTAGGGGAGCAACTTCCGGAGTTCGTTTGCCCGAAAAGTGGATTAGCTCCGTTTTTTCCTTGGAGAACTCCAACCGTAATCTTTTTCCCCACTTTTCAAGGGCAAACAGGTTCTTAGCGAGAAATTCCACATTCTTTTCGCTTGATGATCCTGAGGTGTCAAGGAGCAGATCGTCGGCAAAAAGCTTGGATCCAATACGCTTTCGCTTTGTGACGCTAAGCGAGCCGTCGATATAGGTGAGGAAGAGGAATGGGGATATAGGGGACCCTTGAAGGACTCCTTTCCGGATGTGATATGTGTCACTCCTGTCGGACCCGTGTGCCACAAACGCTAGTCGATCTTGGAGAAAACTTCTGGTCCATTCTAACAGTTTTAATGGGATTTTTAATTTACGTAGTACTTCCACCAGTTTGACGTGATCGACATTATCGAACGCCCCTTTGATATCCAAAAGTAGAACTGTGTGGACTTTACGTTTGTCGAAGCTTTCTAGTGCTGCGTTTCTGAGGGCTAACAGGGCATCCGTCGTGGATCTCCCTGGTCTAAAACCCCAACGCGAGTCGGATAGGATATGGTGCTCTTCTAGATAAGCTTGAAATCTTCTGGCGACAGCTTTCTCCAGCAGTTTACCCAGTACATTCGCTGGTTGGCTATGGGGGTCTTGTCTGAGGGATGAAATTTCCTCCGACAAGGCCTTCACCTGCCGCATCAGCTGTACGTTGGATTCCTTGATTTGCCGGTGCAACTTTTCTTTTGCTTCCTTCAGTTCAGTTTCTTTTCTTCTACCTTCTTCTGTGGTGGTCTGCATCAAGGAAGGTTTCCCTCGTTCTACTTCCAGGTCTTTACGAAGACCAATAACTTCCGCTTTGAGCGCCATGATTTCCTGATTCAGGTGATCATTGCAGTCTTTCAGTGACCTAAGCGTGGTTACGATGAAGTCCATAGTAGACATTTGTGTGGGGTCATCGATTGAAAGGGACCTTTTACGGAACGCAAGGTCATCTGAAGGGGAGAGCATAGGGCGTTTCTGTGCTTGGGCTGGGTTCATTTTTCTTTCTCCACACGATTTGCAGTTTTTAGCAGCAGGCTTGCCTTTTTGAAAAAGGTCACCGCAGGTTAGACATTTCACTTGGGGTTGTGGTGTGACGGTTGGTATGGGCAAGTCTATTTCAATTTCTACAAGAGCACGGGACGGGCCGGCTTGAGAAAAGCGGATTTCCCCTTTTACGGGCGAGTTTTCTGGTGTTCTTAGCATTTCGACACTGGGCTAAGCCCTAAACAGTCACTTAGAAGACCTAGTTCATACACAAAGCAGAAACTAAACGATATAAAAACGATCGACAAAGGTGCAGAAAGCACCGAACTACACTTAGTAACAAGATCAAATCAAACAAACTTGGGTACACTAATTAAACAAGTGAAAAGCAGGAGCGCGCTTCAAAACACGTCCAAACTTCCCGCCAGCAAAATGGCTCCTCCGCCCCCTTGCTTATTTATTTCCTTTGTTCATTACGCGCATGCTGAGAGACTGGGTGCCTTTTTAAAAATGCTACTTTTAATATATTTGAATTCGTTTTTAATTATTTTAATGTCAATGAACAATGAACGATTTTTTCACCGAAGTATTGAATTTTGGAACATGAAGCACGAGCGTAAGTTCACGAGCGCAAACAACCACTGGGAGACAATTATCCCGTCAACATGTTCATCAGCCACATTTTCAGTTGTTCAGATAAGACTGAAAACTGATTCAAGAATGGAAGAAATTAACTGTACCACAGAACAAAACAATAATTTGCTATTGAAATCATACCCAAAAACGAACAGTTCGTATTTTCCGAACAGTTCGTATTTTCTACGGACTACGGACTTAATTTATGAATTACTGACTTAATTCATAAATTACTGACTTAATTAATGAATTACTGACTTAATTCATGATTTACTGACTCAATTAATGAATTACTGACTTAA
Organism: Lepidurus packardi; assembly: GCA_023053545.1. Classification (NCBI taxonomy): domain Eukaryota; kingdom Metazoa; phylum Arthropoda; class Branchiopoda; order Notostraca; family Triopsidae; genus Lepidurus; species Lepidurus packardi. The sequence continues at coordinate 81,624 of JAKZAN010000086.1, forward strand.
ATCATGAACTACGGACTTAATTAATGAAATACTGATTTGATTCATGAACTACTGACTTAATTCATAAATTACTGACTAAATTAATTAATTACTGACTTAATTCATGAATTACTGACTTAATTAATTAACTACGGACTTAATTAATTAATTACTGACTTAATTCATGGTTTACTGACTCAATTCTTGAATTACTGACTTAAATCATGAATTACGGACTTAATTAATGAAATACTGATTTAATTCATGAATTACCGACCTAATTAATGAATTACTGACTAAATCAATGAACTACTGACTTAATTCATGAAATACTGACTAAATTCATGAATTACTGACTTAATTCATGAATTACTGACTTAATTCATGATTTAATGATTTAATTGATGAATTATTAACTTAATTCATGAAGTACTGACTTAATTAATGAATTACTGACTTTATTCATGAATTACTGACTTAATTAATGAATCACTGACTTAATTCATGAATTACTGACTTAATTAATTAACTAAGGACTTAATTTATGAATTACTGACTTAATTCATAAATTACTGACTTAATTCATGAATTACTGACTTAATTCATGAACTATGGACTTAATTAATGAAATACTGATTTAATTCATGAATTACCGACTTAATTCATGATTTAATGACTAAATTGATGAATTATTAACTTAATTCATGAAGTACTGACTTAATTCATGAATTACTGACTTAATTCATGAATTACTGACTTAATTCATGAATTACTGACTTAATTACTGAATTACTGACTTAATTACTGAATTACCGACTTAATTCATGAATTATGGACTTAATTAATGAAGTACTGTTTTAAATCATGATTTTCTGACTTAATTCATGAATTACTGACTGAATTCATGAATTACTGACTTAATTCATGAATTACTGACTTAATTCATGATTTAATGACTTAACTCATGAATTACTGACTAAATTAATGAACTACTAAGTATTTCATTATTCATGAATTACTGACTTAATTAATGATTTAATGACGTAATTGATGAATTATTAACTTAATTCATGAAGTACTGACTTAATTCATGAAATACTGACTTAATTAATGAATTACTGACTTAATTCATGAATTACTGACTTAATTCATGAATTACTGGCTTAATTCATGATTTAATGACTTAACTCATGAATTACTGACTAAATTAATGAACTACTAAGTATTTCATTATTCATGAATTACTGACTTAATTCATGATTTAATGACTTAATTGATGAATTATTAACTTAATTCATGAAGTACTGACTTAATTCATGAATTACTGACTTAATTCATGAATTACAGACTTAATTCATGAATTACTGACTTAATTAATGAATTACTGACTTAATTAATGAATTACTGACTTAATTAATGAATTACTGACTTATTTCATGAAATACCGACTAATTCATGAATTATGGACTTAAATAATTAACTACGGACTTAATTCATGAATTACTGACTTAATTCATAAATTACTGACTTAAACTAAAACTGACTACTGACTTAAATTACTGACTAATTCATGAATTATGGACTTAAATAATGAATTACTGACTAAATTCATGAATTTCCGACTTATTTCATGAAATACTGTACCACAGAACAAAACAATAATTTGCTATTGAAATCATACCCAAAAACGAACAGTTCGTATTTTCCGAACAGTTCGTATTTTCTACGGACTACGGACTTAATTTATGAATTACTGACTTAATTCATAAATTACTGACTTAATTAATGAATTACTGACTTAATTCATGATTTACTGACTCAATTAATGAATTACTGACTTAAATCATGAACTACGGACTTAATTAATGAAATACTGATTTGATTCATGAACTACTGACTTAATTCATAAATTACTGACTAAATTAATTAATTACTGACTTAATTCATGAATTACTGACTTAATTAATTAACTACGGACTTAATTAATTAATTACTGACTTAATTCATGGTTTACTGACTCAATTCTTGAATTACTGACTTAAATCATGAATTACGGACTTAATTAATGAAATACTGATTTAATTCATGAATTACCGACCTAATTAATGAATTACTGACTAAATCAATGAACTACTGACTTAATTCATGAAATACTGACTAAATTCATGAATTACTGACTTAATTCATGAATTACTGACTTAATTCATGATTTAATGATTTAATTGATGAATTATTAACTTAATTCATGAAGTACTGACTTAATTAATGAATTACTGACTTTATTCATGAATTACTGACTTAATTAATGAATCACTGACTTAATTCATGAATTACTGACTTAATTAATTAACTAAGGACTTAATTTATGAATTACTGACTTAATTCATAAATTACTGACTTAATTCATGAATTACTGACTTAATTCATGAACTATGGACTTAATTAATGAAATACTGATTTAATTCATGAATTACCGACTTAATTCATGATTTAATGACTAAATTGATGAATTATTAACTTAATTCATGAAGTACTGACTTAATTCATGAATTACTGACTTAATTCATGAATTACTGACTTAATTCATGAATTACTGACTTAATTACTGAATTACTGACTTAATTACTGAATTACCGACTTAATTCATGAATTATGGACTTAATTAATGAAGTACTGTTTTAAATCATGATTTTCTGACTTAATTCATGAATTACTGACTGAATTCATGAATTACTGACTTAATTCATGAATTACTGACTTAATTCATGATTTAATGACTTAACTCATGAATTACTGACTAAATTAATGAACTACTAAGTATTTCATTATTCATGAATTACTGACTTAATTAATGATTTAATGACGTAATTGATGAATTATTAACTTAATTCATGAAGTACTGACTTAATTCATGAAATACTGACTTAATTAATGAATTACTGACTTAATTCATGAATTACTGACTTAATTCATGAATTACTGGCTTAATTCATGATTTAATGACTTAACTCATGAATTACTGACTAAATTAATGAACTACTAAGTATTTCATTATTCATGAATTACTGACTTAATTCATGATTTAATGACTTAATTGATGAATTATTAACTTAATTCATGAAGTACTGACTTAATTCATGAATTACTGACTTAATTCATGAATTACAGACTTAATTCATGAATTACTGACTTAATTAATGAATTACTGACTTAATTAATGAATTACTGACTTAATTAATGAATTACTGACTTATTTCATGAAATACCGACTAATTCATGAATTATGGACTTAAATAATTAACTACGGACTTAATTCATGAATTACTGACTTAATTCATAAATTACTGACTTAAACTAAAACTGACTACTGACTTAAATTACTGACTAATTCATGAATTATGGACTTAAATAATGAATTACTGACTAAATTCATGAATTTCCGACTTATTTCATGAAATACTGTACCACAGAACAAAACAATAATTTGCTATTGAAATCATACCCAAAAACGAACAGTTCGTATTTTCCGAACAGTTCGTATTTTCTACGGACTACGGACTTAATTTATGAATTACTGACTTAATTCATAAATTACTGACTTAATTAATGAATTACTGACTTAATTCATGATTTACTGACTCAATTAATGAATTACTGACTTAAATCATGAACTACGGACTTAATTAATGAAATACTGATTTGATTCATGAACTACTGACTTAATTCATAAATTACTGACTAAATTAATTAATTACTGACTTAATTCATGAATTACTGACTTAATTAATTAACTACGGACTTAATTAATTAATTACTGACTTAATTCATGGTTTACTGACTCAATTCTTGAATTACTGACTTAAATCATGAATTACGGACTTAATTAATGAAATACTGATTTAATTCATGAATTACCGACCTAATTAATGAATTACTGACTAAATCAATGAACTACTGACTTAATTCATGAAATACTGACTAAATTCATGAATTACTGACTTAATTCATGAATTACTGACTTAATTCATGATTTAATGATTTAATTGATGAATTATTAACTTAATTCATGAAGTACTGACTTAATTAATGAATTACTGACTTTATTCATGAATTACTGACTTAATTAATGAATCACTGACTTAATTCATGAATTACTGACTTAATTAATTAACTAAGGACTTAATTTATGAATTACTGACTTAATTCATAAATTACTGACTTAATTCATGAATTACTGACTTAATTCATGAACTATGGACTTAATTAATGAAATACTGATTTAATTCATGAATTACCGACTTAATTCATGATTTAATGACTAAATTGATGAATTATTAACTTAATTCATGAAGTACTGACTTAATTCATGAATTACTGACTTAATTCATGAATTACTGACTTAATTCATGAATTACTGACTTAATTACTGAATTACTGACTTAATTACTGAATTACCGACTTAATTCATGAATTATGGACTTAATTAATGAAGTACTGTTTTAAATCATGATTTTCTGACTTAATTCATGAATTACTGACTGAATTCATGAATTACTGACTTAATTCATGAATTACTGACTTAATTCATGATTTAATGACTTAACTCATGAATTACTGACTAAATTAATGAACTACTAAGTATTTCATTATTCATGAATTACTGACTTAATTAATGATTTAATGACGTAATTGATGAATTATTAACTTAATTCATGAAGTACTGACTTAATTCATGAAATACTGACTTAATTAATGAATTACTGACTTAATTCATGAATTACTGACTTAATTCATGAATTACTGGCTTAATTCATGATTTAATGACTTAACTCATGAATTACTGACTAAATTAATGAACTACTAAGTATTTCATTATTCATGAATTACTGACTTAATTCATGATTTAATGACTTAATTGATGAATTATTAACTTAATTCATGAAGTACTGACTTAATTCATGAATTACTGACTTAATTCATGAATTACAGACTTAATTCATGAATTACTGACTTAATTAATGAATTACTGACTTAATTAATGAATTACTGACTTAATTAATGAATTACTGACTTATTTCATGAAATACCGACTTAATTAATGAAGTACTGACTTAAATCATGATTTTCTGACTTAATTCATGAATTACTGACTTAATTCATGAATTACTGACTTAATTTATAATTACTTAATTCAATGAATTCATGAATTATGGACTTAATTAATGAATTACTGACTTAATTCATGAATTACTGACTTAATTCATAATTACTTAATTCAATTAATTCATGAATTATGGACTTAATTAATGAATTACTGACTTAATTTTAGGAATTACTGACTCAATTCATGAATTTCCGAATTCATGAATTTCCGACTTATTTCATGAATTACTGGATTTAATTAATGAAGTACTGACTTAAATCACGATTTTCTTTCTTAATCTATGAATTACTGACTTAATTCATGAATTACTGACTTAATTAATAAATTACTGACTTAATTCATGAATTACTGACTTAATTCATGAATTATGGACTTAAATAATTAACTACGAATTACTGACTTAATTCATGAATTACTGACTTAATTCATAAATTACTGACTTAAACTAAAACTGACTACTGACTTAAATTACTGACTAATTCATGAATTATGGACTTAAATAATGAATTACTGACTAAATTCATGAATTTCCGACTTATTTCATGAAATACTTAACTTAATTACTTAATTAATGAAGTACTGACTTAAGTCACGATTTTCTTACTTAATTCATGAATTACTGACTTAATTCATGAATTACTGACTTAATTCATGAACTATGGACTTAATTAATTAACTACGGACTTAATTTATGAATTACTGACTCAATTAATTAACTACGGACTTAATTAATGAATTACTGACTTAATTCATGAATTACTGACTCAATTCATGAATTACTGACTTAATTCATGAATTACTGACTTAATTCATGAACTATGGACCTAATTAATTAACTACGGACATAATTAATGAATTACTGACTTAATTAATGAAATACTGAGTTAATTCATGAATTACTGACTTAGTTCATGAATTACTGACTAAATTAATAAATTCCTGACTTAATTCATGAATTCCTGACTTAATTCCTGAATTACTGACTAAATTAATGAACTACTGACATAATTCATGAAATACTGTCTAAATTCATGAATTACTGATTTAATTCATGAATTTGTGACTTACTTAATGAATTACTAACTTAATTCATGAATTACTGACCTAATTAATAATTACTGACTTAGTTCATGATTTAATGACTTCATTGATGAATTATTAACTTAATTCATGAAGTACTGACTTAATTCATGAATTACTGACTTAATTCATGAAATACTTACTTAATTCATGAATTACTGACTTAATTAATGAACTACTGACTAAATTCATGAATTACCGATTTAATTCATGAATTATGGACTTAATTAAAGAAGTACTGACTTAAATCATGATTTTCTGACTTAATTCATGAATTACTGACTTAATTCATGAATTATGGACGTAATTTATTAATTACGGACTTGTGTAATTAATTACTGACTAAATTAATCAACTACTAACTTAATTCATGATTTACTGACTTAATTCATGAATTACTGACTTAATTCATGAACTACTGACTTAATTCCTGAATTACTACCTTAATTCGTGAATTACTGACTTAATTCATGAATAACAACCTTAATTCATGAATTACTGACTTAATTAATGAATTACTGAGTTAATTAATGAATTACTGATATAATTAATAAATTACTGACTTAATTACTGAATTCCTGACTTAATTCATGAATTACTAACTTAATTAATGAAATACTGACTTAATTCATGAACTACTGACTTAATTCATGAATTACTGACTTAATTCATGAATTACTGGCTTAATTAATGAAATGCTGACTTAATTCATGAATTACTGACTTAATTAATGAAATACTGCCTTAATTCATGAATTACTGACTTAAGTAATGAATTACTGACTTAATTAATGAAATTCTGACTTAATTCATGAACTACTGACTTAATTAATGAATTACTGACTTAATTCATGAATTACCGACTTAATTCATGAATTATGGACTTAATTAATGAAGTAGTGACTTAAATCATGATTTTCTGACTGAATTCATGAATTACTGACTTAATTAATGAATTACTGACTTAATTTATGAATTACTGATTTAATTCATGAATTTCCGACTTATTTAATGAATTATGGACTTATTTAATGAAGTACTGACTTAAATCACGATTTTCTTACTTAATCCATGAATTACTGACTTAATTCATGAATTACTGACTTAATTCATGAACTATGGACTTAATTAATTAACTACGGACTTAATTTATGAATTACTGACTTAATTAATTAACTACAGACTTAATTAATGAATTACTGACTTAATCCATGAATTACTGACTTAATTCATGAATTACTGACTTAATTCATGAACTATGGACCTAATTAATTAACTACGGACTTTTTTTTTTTTTTTTAATAAAAACCGGCGTAGGCTCGTGTCTATTGCCTCGGGCTGTATTATGCGTACGGTTGTACATTGTCAATTTTTAAAATTGTATAAGTACAAGGGTAGGGTGGGTTGGTATCATGGTACCACCCCATGTGGGGAAGGAGGGGGGGGGGGGGAAAGGGAAAGGAGGTGGTTACAATGACCACACTATTTGCATAAATCAACTGCCTGTTTGAAGAAGGATACAATTGCAGGGAAGGCTTTTTCTTGGGTCAAGATTTCATGGGTGTTGAAATGGATCTTTGATTTGCTTAACTGTAGCAGAAGGAGTGCCCTTTCTTTGTTGAGTGTTCGACAGTGGTAGAGGAGATGTGCCAGGTCTTGTCTGGATTGATCTTGGCACGGGCAGTGGTCGGAATCCGTTTTTGTGATGCGTTTTAGGTAGCTCTTTGTGGGGAAATGCGTAGTCCTCAGTTGTATTATTTTTGAGATAATCGTTCTGGGGAGATTTACCTGTATAATTCCTCTGTTTGACGGGCCGTGGATCAGGTCATGTAGGTGGCTAGGGCATGTCTTCCAACGATCTTTCATTGTTCCATTAGTGAACTATCGATCATGTTTAGGGCAGCCTTTAACGATTCCGGCGGGGATGGCCAAGCTTGTATTGCTAGCTGTCTTGCTCTCTCTGTGCACGTGGTGTAACGCTTGTGCTTCGGATTATCGCAAGTGCTTTTCCAATCCCACCAATTTCTTGTGGCGTAGTATTTTAGCAGCGTTTTTTTCAGAGCCAGGTCAACTGCTGACTTAATTCATAAATTACTGACTAAATTAATTAATTACTGACTTAATTCATGAATTACTGACTTAATTAATTAACTACGGACTTAATTAATTAATTACTGACTTAATTCATGGTTTACTGACTCAATTCATGAATTACTGACTTAAATCATGAATTACGGACTTAATTAATGAAATACTGATTTAATTCATGAATTACTGACTTAATTCATGAATTACTGACTTAATTCATGATTTAATGATTTAATTGATGAATTATTAACTTAATTCATGAAGTACTGACTTAATTAATGAATTACTGACTTTATTCATGAATTACTGAATTATTAATGAATCACTGACTTAATTCATGAATTACTGACTTAATTAATTAACTAAGGACTTAATTTATGAATTACTGACTTAATTCATAAATTACTGACTTAATTCATGAATTACTGACTTAATTCATGAACTATGGACTTAATTAATGAAATACTGATTTAATTCATGAATTACCGACTTAATTCATGATTTAATGACTAAATTGATGAATTATTAACTTAATTCATGAAGTACTGACTTAATTCATGAATTACTGACTTAATTCATGAATTACTGACTTAATTCATGAATTACTGACTTAATTACTGAATTACTGACTTAATTACTTAATTACCGCCTTAATTCATGAATTATGGACTTAATTAATGAAGTACTGACTTAAATCATGATTTTCTGACTTAATTCATGAATTACTGACTGAATTCATGAATTACTGACTTAATTCATGAATTACTGACTTAATTCATGATTTAATGACTTAACTCATGAATTACTGACTAAATTAATGAACTACTAAGTATTTCATTATTCATGAATTACTGACTTAATTAATGATTTAATGACTTAATTGATGAATTATTAACTTAATTCATGAAGTACTGACTTAATTCATGAAATACTGACTTAATTAATGAATTACTGACTTAATTCATGAATTACTGACTTAATTCATGAATTACTGGCTTAATTCATGATTTAATGACTTAACTCATGAATTACTGACTAAATTAATGAACTACTAAGTATTTCATTATTCATGAATTACTGACTTAATTCATGATTTAATGACTTAATTGATGAATTATTAACTTAATTCATGAAGTACTGACTTAATTCATGAATTACTGACTTAATTCATGAATTACAGACTTAATTCATGAATTACTGACTTAATTAATGAATTACTGACTTAATTAATGAATTACTGACTTATTTCATGAATTACCGACTTAATTAATGAAGTACTGACTTAAATCATGATTTTCTGACTTAATTCATGAATTACTGACTTAATTTATAATTACTTAATTCAATGAATTCATGAATTATGGACTTAATTAATGAATTACTGACTTAATTCATGAATTACTGACTTAATTCATAATTACTTAATTCAATTAATTCATGAATTATGGACTTAATTAATGAATTACTGACTTAATTTTAGGAATTACTGACTCAATTCATGAATTTCCGACTTATTTCATGAATTATGGATTTAATTAATGAAGTACTGACTTAAATCACGATTTTCTTTCTTAATCTATGAATTACTGACTTAATTCATGAATTACTGACTTAATTCATGAATTACTGACTTAATTCATAAATTATTGACTTAATTCATGAATTACTGACTTAATTCATGAATTATGGAATTAATTAATTAACTACGGACTTAATTCATGAATTACTGACTTAATTCATAAATTACTGACTTAAACTAAAACTGACTACTGACTTAAATTACTGACTAATTCATGAATTATGGACTTAATTAATGAATTACTGACTAAATTCATGAATTTCCGACTTATTTCATGAAATACTTAACTTAATTACTTAATTAATGAAGTACTGACTTAAGTCACGATTTTCTTACTTAATCCATGAATTACTGGCTTAATTCATGAATTACTGACTTAAATCATAAATTACTGACTTAATCCATGAATTACTGACTTAATTCATGAACTATGGACTTAATTAATTAACTACGGACTTAATTTATGAATTACTGACTCAATTAATTAACTACGGACTTAATTAATGAATTACTGACTTAATTCATGAATTACTGACTCAATTCATGAATTACTGACTTAATTCATGAATTACTGACTTAATTCATGAACTATGGACCTAATTAATTAACTACGGACATAATTAATGAATTACTGACTTAATTAATGAAATACTGAGTTAATTCATGAATTACTGACTTAGTTCATGAATTACTGACTAAATTAATAAATTCCTGACTTAATTCATGAATTCCTGACTTAATTCATGAATTACTGACTAAATTAATGAACTACTGACATAATTCATGAAATACTGTCTAAATTCATGAATTACTGATTTAATTCATGAATTTGTGACTTACTTAATGAATTACTAACTTAATTCATGAAATACTGACCTAATTAATAATTACTGACTTAGTTCATGATTTAATGACTTCATTGATGAATTATTAACTTAATTCATGAAGTACTGACTTAATTCATGAATTACTGACTTAATTCATGAATTACTTACTTAATTCATGAATTACTGACTTAATTAATGAACTACTGACTAAATTCATGAATTACCGACTTAATTCATGAATTATGGACTTAATTAAAGAAGTACTGACTTAAATCATGATTTTCTGACTTAATTCATGAATTACTGACTTAATTCATGAATTATGGACTTATAAATTATTCATTAATTATGGACGTAATTTATTAATTACGGACTTGTGTAATTAATTACTGACTAAATTAATCAACTACTAACTTAACTCATGATTTACTGACTTAATTCATGAATTACTGACTTAATTCATGAACTACTGACTTAATTCCTGAATTACTACCTTAATTCGTGAATTACTGACTTAATTCATGAATAACAACCTTAATTCATGAATTACAACCTTAATTCATGAATTACTGACTTAATTAATGAATTACTGAATTAATTAATGAATTACTGATATAATTAATAAATTACTGACTTAATTAATGAATTCCTGACTTAATTCATGAATTACTAACTTAATTAATGAAATACTGACTTAATTCATGAACTACTGACTTAAATAATGAATTACTGACTTAATTAATGAAATACTGACTTAATTCATGAACTACTGACTTAATTCATGAATTACTGGCTTAATTAATGAAATGCTGACTTAATTCATGAATTACTGACTTAATTAATGAAATACTGCCTTAATTCATGAATTACTGACTTAAGTAATGAATTACTGACTTAATTAATGAAATTCTGACTTAATTCATGAACTACTGACTTAACTAATGAATTACTGACTTAATTCATGAATTACCGACTTAATTCATGAATTATGGACTTAATTAATGAAGTAGTGACTTAAATCATGATTTTCTGACTGAATTCATGAATTACTGACTTAATTAATGAATTACTGACTTAATTTATGAATTACTGATTTAATTCATGAATTTCCGACTTATTTCATGAATTATGGACTTATTTAATGAAGTACTGACTTAAATCACGATTTTCTTACTTAATCCATGAATTACTGACTTAATTCATGAATTACTGATTTAATTCATGAACTATGGACTTAATTAATTAACTACGGACTTAATTTATGAATTACTGACTTAATTAATTAACTACAGACTTAATTAATGAATTACTGACTTAATTCATGAATTACTGACTTAATTCATGAACTATGGACCTAATTAATTAACTACGGACTTTTTTTTTTTTTTTTAATAAAAACCGGCGTAGGCTCGTGTCTATTGCCTCGGGCTGTATTATGCGTACGGTTGTACATTGTCAATTTTTAAAATTGTATAAGTACAAGGGTAGGGTGGGGTGGTATCATGGTACCACCCCATGTGGGGAAGGAGGGGGGGGGAAAGGGAAAGGAGGTGGTTACAATGACCACACTATTTGCATAAATCAACTGCCTGTTTGAAGAAGGATACAATTGCAGGGAAGGCTTTTTCTTGGGTCAAGATTTCATGGGTGTTGAAATGGATCTTTGATTTGCTTAACTGTAGCAGAAGGAGTGCCCTTTCTTTGTTGAGTGTTCGACAGTGGTAGAGGAGATGTGCCAGGTCTTGTCTGGATTGATCTTGGCACGGGCAGTGGTCGGAATCCGTTTTTGTGATGCGTTTTAGGTAGCTCTTTGTGGGGAAATGCGTAGTCCTCAGTTGTATTATTTTTGAGATAATCGTTCTGGGGAGATTTACCTGTATAATTCCTCTGTTTGACGGGCCGTGGATCAGGTCATGTAGGTGGCTAGGGCATGTCTTCCAACGATCTTTCATTGTTCCATTAGTGAACTATCGATCATGTTTAGGGCAGCCTTTAACGATTCCGGCGGGGATGGCCAAGCTTGTATTGCTAGCTGTCTTGCTCTCTCTGTGCACGTGGTGTAACGCTTGTGCTTCGGATTATCGCAAGTGCTTTTCCAATCCCACCAATTTCTTGTGGCGTAGTATTTTAGCAGCGTTTTTTTCAGAGCCAGGTCAAAGGGAAATAGATCAGCCTCCACCTCCAAGGCTACGGTAGGACTCGATGGTAGGGCACCTGTTATGGATAACAGGCCCCTTCTATAGGTTTGAGTAAGGGGTTTGAGCCTGGACGTGGAGATGTTGCTCCATGCGGGGTAAGCATAACGTATTTTTGATAAGACTGAAGCTTGAAAAAGGGAGTAAAGATGTTTGCATTTGATAGCTTTTGATATTTTGCTCAGTTTAACAATTCTTTGAAGTACTATGTTGGAATGTGATGCTTGGTGTTTGACGTGGTTGTTCCACGTCAGACGACTTCATAGATGACCCCCAGGTATCTTACGGCGTCTTTTGGGAAGGTAGTGGTGTTATCCCATGTTAGTGGTATTGCTTCCTCACTATGTTTCCGGGAGAAGTGGATCAGTTCTGTTTTGTTTCTTGCGAAATTCAGTTGGAGTCTTTTCCCCCATTTCTCGAGGGTATTGAGATTATTGGAGAGCAGCTTGATGTTCTTTTCGCTTGAGGTGCCGGATGTGTGTATGAGGAGGTCGTCGACAAAGGCTTGCACTTGTATCCGCATCCTTTTAATAATACTCAAGGCGCTATCGATGTATGTCAGGAATAATAGCGGTGAAAGGGGGGATCCCTGCGGCACACCTTTTTTGGTTAAAAACATGTCGCTTTGGTCCTCGCCGAAGACTATGAAAAATCTCCGGTGTTTCAAGAAGCTATTAATCCATGTTGATAGGGTGCGCGGGGCCTTTAGCCTTCGAAGTACCTGTAGAAGCTTGTTGTGGTCTACGTTATCAAAAGCCCCAGTGATTTCGAGTAGGAGCGCTGTGTGGACTTTACCCTTGTCAAAGCTGTGAAGAATTGAATTGCTGAAGTTGACGAGGGCGTCGGTCGTGGATCTAGCTGACCTGCATCCCCATTGTTGGTTAGACAGCGCATTTTTGTCTTCTAGAAAGGATTTTAGGCGATTCGCTATGGCCTTTTCAAGGATTTTCCCTAGAACTGGTAGAAGGGAGATGGGGCGAAAGCTCTTGATAGACTCATAGTTCGGTTTTCCGGGCTTGGGGATTGGGATAACTTTTGCTGTCTTCCATATTCTAGGGTAAAAACCGAGGGAAAGCGAAGCGTTGAAAATGTTGACAACATATGACCTAATCGTTTTCCAGATGTATTTTAGAACTATGGCTTGAATGTCGTCTATTCCGGCTGCTTTTTTGGGGTGAAGGCCATTCAGAATGTCGGTGATTTCATCGGTGGTAAAAGGTTCGTCGTATGACGAGGTTCTAAGTTTCTTGTTCGTTTTATGGGAACAAGTTGTATCTTGAGGGTATACCGGTTCTTCATTTGGAGCCCGTTTAGCAAGTGTATGGCTACATAATTTAGTTTTGAGTAGGCATCTAGAAAGAGTTTGCCGTCGTTTTGTTTCAGTTGGTCTAGTCGGTTGTTGTTGTTGGTTCGCAAGCGGCTATCTGGTATGACTTCTAGTCTTAAATTTGGTACTAAGATTTGGTGTATTGGATGTGTGGCTCACAAGCTAACGATGGTCACCGTGTTGACGCTCAACTCTTACTACCTCTCTCTCACCTTTCCTAACTGACCTCTCACCAGGCAAAGCTGCCCTCAAGGTTACATACCAATAGAGGGCATGTAGATGACCTCATACCACTATCTAAATTCCATATTGTCCTGTTATTAGTAGAGTCCATTTGTGTGGACCAGTAACGTTCCTTGCAATCCCTCGTTTTCCGCCTTTTTCTTTTCCAATCTTCCTCTCTTCGTGGACCGCCAAGTGTGCGATACAGTCGAAGTGCTGCTGATGCTTCCTTGCGTAGTCGATGAAGTTCGCTATTCCACCATGGATTGATCCGGATGTTAGCAGTTTTCTTTGGGATGTGTTTGTTCATGGCTTCCTGAATGGTCGTGTTAAGCGTTTTTACAGCTGTGTCGATCGCGTGAGGGTTTGAGAGATTCGAGAACAGCGAACGCGCTTTTAGTAAGCTTTCTGACATCTGGGAGCGTAAGTCACTCCAGTTTGCTCTATTGTAGCACCACGTGGTTTTTTTTGTTGTGCGGTGGGTAGGGGTTGCGAAAGAGAGGACTATTGCTTTGTGGTCAGACTCGTTGTAATATTCACCTTCGTTCAGAATGGACCACTCAACCTGTGTGTTTATATCCGGAGACACAAACGTGAGGTCTATGGTGGACTTGTGTCCACGCTCGTTGTGAAAGGTTGGAGTGTTCCATGCGTTTAATAGCGCGAGGTCGTGTTCCATGACAAAATTTTGAAGGCTAGTTCCCGCGGAGTCAGGGGCTTTATTTTCTCACAGCCAGTGATGTGCATTGAAGTCCCCTGTGATAGCTATAGGTCCGTTTTGTCCATGCTTTTCCCAAATGGCCGTGAGTAGCAACGTGATCTCTGTGGTGTGTCTCCTATACAGTATAATAGCAGTTATGGGACGGGCGGTAGCATTGGGCAACCTGAGTGCCACATATAATTCCGTTATCTCCAGGACGTAGAAGGGACTGTTTTTATTCCGCAAGAGTAATACTCCTTCATATGCGAGGGAGGAGCTAATCACGTCGAAATCCCCGATGCTTGAGCAAGTCAGACTCTGCGGTGGTTCAATTGCTACAACCGTGTCGATTCTCCTGTCTGCAGCTTCGCGGGTCAGTTCAGTGAGTTGGTTAAAGCTTTTTCTTATGTTCTGTACCACTAGCTGGAGTTTCAACATCAACGGGACGAGTTCACCAAGTCACGTGTGGTGGCGCGTATATGGCAACTGTAGTGGAAGGCGGGGTGGTCTCCTCACAATTTGCGCATTTTTGGGTTGGGTTAGAGCAAGTACGTGTGTCGTGGCACTGCGCGCATTTGGCACAGGTTGATTCTTTCTCTTTGCAATTCGGAGATGAATGGCCGTATTTTTGGCACTTGTAGCACTGGGATAGTGGGTTGATCTTTTTTTCTTCTATCTGCACAACGCGGCTGAATGCAAAGAGGCAAGCTTCGCTGATAAGCATGTCTTTCTCCTCGGGATTTGAGCAGGAGTATTTGATGGAGCCAAATTTCTTCTCACTACTAGGGTTGAGCCACGCCATTTTTGATGCAAGGAAGGAAAAGTTGGCAAAAGTGTTTTTGTCGTTGAAATGACTGGCTATTTCGTTGAAACTGACGTCTCTGGGAATTTGATGAATGACTAGATCGCTATTTGGGTGCCATTGCACTGATGTGGTTGGTCCTAGAGAGGGAAGAATCTTCGTTTTGAGGACTGCTTCTGCTTTCTGCTTTTCTTGAGGGTTCTTAAAAACCAAAGCAATATTTCCTT
Source organism: Lepidurus packardi (assembly GCA_023053545.1). Taxonomy (NCBI): domain Eukaryota; kingdom Metazoa; phylum Arthropoda; class Branchiopoda; order Notostraca; family Triopsidae; genus Lepidurus; species Lepidurus packardi. The sequence goes on from JAKZAN010000086.1 coordinate 97,813, forward strand.
GAATGGTTTTTCTGGCCATTAATGGGTTGATGGGTAAAGCAGTTTTTGGTAGTTGCGCTAAGTCCTTGTCTATGGATGCCAAAAGGTCTGTGCGATCCCATTTGGTTTGACGCTTAGACTCGTCTTGTTGTTGCAAAATTAGGGTGGATTCCATATCTGGGCTTGAGCGAGTTTCTTTTTTGGCAACAGTGCTAGAGGTGAGTGGAGATTTTTGAGCAGCTTTTGTACGGCGTTTCAAGATTGTGGTCCAGGATGGGGAAGTACGGGTATTGTCAGGCTTAGAGAGATCTATACTCTCCAGCTCAGCAATATCAGCGCTGAAGCTGTTCATCTCGTATCGAGTGAATGTTGGCTTGGATTTAGTTTGAGGCTTAGCTGGCATGGATGTTGTTAGTTCAGAAATATGGGTTCGGAGACTTCTTATTTCTGCGATTAGCAGAGGGACGAGGGTCGTAAGTGGGGCAAGGACTGCCATCAACGCTGGTGTGTTATTCTCCTTAGCCAGTATCTTGAAGCTCTCGTTTAGTTGAACCAGGGCTTCCTTCATTGTCAGGGATTCCGCATCAATAAAGGATTCATCCGTGAACGATTTCTTGATGGGGAGTTCTGATGGGGATAATTGGAGTTTTGAGGAGTGGGCCAGGGGAGAATTAGGCGTCCTGGCAAGTCTGCATTCTTTGCAATTCTTGGCTGCACGTTGGTCTTTGATGGAGAGCTTTTTGCATGTAGCGCATTCGGTTTTCTTTTGGTTTTCAGAATTTAGGCTATCAGATTCAAAATCCATGGGATCTAGGCTTGATTTCAAGTTGGTTTGGTTAGGTGGTAGGTTGGGTATGGGTGTGGACTCAGGCACTGACGCCGGTTGCTCCGCCATTGTTTACCCTGGGCTTAGCCCGGGCGCTGTAGGGTGGTGAAAAGATTTCTTAATTTTTATGGTTTTGATATTATGGAACGGGGTATTTTGTTCACAATTTGAACCAGGGAGGAGAAGGGTGGGCTGGGAATGGTTTTTGGGGTGAATAGGTTAAAAGCAAAGTTAAAAATTTTAAAAATTGGCGGCAGGTCACAAAATTCACTTCTGACTCTGGCGGAAGCGAACCGCGAACCCTAACTACGGACTTAATTAATGACTTTCATTAATTAATGAATTTCATTAATTAAGTCAGTAATTCATTAACTACGGACTTAATTAATGAATTACTGACTTAATTAATGAAATACTGATTTAATTCATGAATTACTGACTTAATTCATGAATTACTGACTAAATTAATTAATTCCTGACTAAATTCCTGAATTACTGACATAATTCATGAATTACTGACTTATTTTATGACTTACTGACTTATTTAATTAATTACTGACTTAATTCATGAATTACTGACCTAATTAATGAATTACTGACTTAGTTCATGATTTAATGACTTAATTGATGAATTATTAACTTAATTCATGAAGTACTGACTTAATTCATGAATTACTGACTTAATTCATGAATTACTGACTTAATTCATGAATTACTGACTTAATTCATGAATTATGGACTTAATTAAAGAAGTACTGACTTATATCATGATTTTCTGACTTAATTCATGAATTACTGACTTAATTCATGAATTATGGACTTAATTTATTAATTACGGACTTGTGTAATTGATTACTGACTAAATTAATTAACTACTAACTTAATTCATGATTTACTGACTTAATTCATGAACTACTGACTTATTCCGTAAGGAATTAAGGAATTAATCATGATTTACTGACTTAATTCATGAATTACTGACTTAATTCATGAATGACTGACTTAGTTAATGAATTACTGACTTAAATAATGAACTACTGACTTAATTAATGAATTCCTGACTTAATTCATGAATTACAACCTTAATTCATGAATTACTGACTTCATTCATGAATAACAACCTTAATTCATGAATTACAACCTTAATTCATGAATTACAGATTTAATTCATGAATTACTAACTTAATTAATGAAATACTGACTTAATTCATGAATTACTGACTTAAGTAATGAATTACTGACTTAATTAATGAAATTCTGACTTAGTTCATGAATTACTGACTTATTTCAAGAATTATGGACTTAATTAATGAAGTACTGACTTAAATCATGATTTTCTGACTTATTTCATGAACTACTGACTTAAGTAATGAATTACTGACTTAATTCATGAATTACTGACTTAATTCATGAACTACTGACTTAATTAATGATTTACTGACTTAATTCATGAATTACTGACTTAATTCACGAATTACTGACTTAATTCATGATTTACTGACTTAATTCATGAATTACTGACTTAATTAATGTATTACTGACTTAATTAATGTATTACTGACTTAATTCATGACTTAATTCATGAATTGCTGACTTTATTCATGAATTACTGACTTAATTCATGAATTACTGACTGTTATGGTCGAATCCAAGAATAATCTGTATTCCCCGGGAGGCGGGGCCACTCCCTCATAGAGGTCGTCCCCCAAGCACGGTGGCACCGTGCCACGCTACCAAGCCCACAACATGTCCCCTTGTCAGCTTACATACATTAAGTTTACGAGATCAAATCAAAATAATATTGCGGGGTTACCATAAGAGAGATTAGATTTCACGTCAAAGATCTTTTTCTGTCTGCACTTTCTCCCCGTTCTCGTAACATGTTGCCCATCTCCTGCTCCCCCTCCTTCCTCCGCCTTTCTTTCACTCATTGTTTGGGTGCGCTGGTAAATTATTGGTTCCGATGGCACCCTGATAGTGGTTTGGAACCTCTTGAGGTGGACTCTGTTCCGTCGGAAAATTGCTCCATTAGACATTTTCACCTCATAAGATCTCGGGCCAATTTGTCGAAGGACCGTGCCGTCTTCTTTCCACAATTTCGTCAGATGGTGCTGGACCAGGACCCTTGTTCCCGGAGCAAGAGGGGGCAACTCCTTCGCTGTCTTGTTGTAATGCTTCTCCGATTCACATGCTGCTTTGCGGCTAATAGCATTCTCCTTTTGATGTTGGAATGCAGGTAAGAAGTCTTGGAGTTTTCTTCCCATAAGAAGCTCAGCTGGCGACCTTCCCAATTTGAGAGGGGTGTTTCGATAAACCAGTATTCCTTGTTGAAATTCCGTCAGGGACTTCGACTTCTTGAGAATTCTTTTTACAACTTTCACAGCAGCTTCGGCGAGTCCCTTTGACTTCGGATAGTAGGGACTAGAGGTTACGTGGTCAATGTTCCATTCTTCTAAGAAATCTTGGAACTTGTGACTAGTAAACTGCGTGCCGTTATCGGAACGAAGCGTGTCAGGGGCTCCGTGTCTTGCAAAGGCGTCTTCCAATGCGCGTATTACCGCCTCAGGTGTGATTGACTTCAACTGATATACTTCCGGATAAAACGAATAATAATCGGTCAGGATAAGATAATTCTTCCCGTCATAATGGAAAAGGTCCGTTGCTAACATCTGCCAAGGTCTCTTTGGCTTTTCGGTTGACATCAACGGCTCCTTCTGCTACTGGAAAACTTCAAACAGGTTTCACATCCCACAATCAGCTGACGAATTTGGTTTGAGATTCCCGGCCAGTAAACTTAATCTCTCGCCCTCTTCAGGCACTTTTCCATATCCTGGTGTCCTACATGGATCTTCTGGAGAATACTCGTACGTAAGGACTTAGGGATAAATACTTGTTCGCCTTTCAAGATGGGGTCGTTCACGACTGAAAGTTCCGACTGGACGTTCCAAAAGGGTAAAAGGATTGGGTTCGCGTTCTTCTTTACACCCCAACCTTGCAAAATCGCTTTCTTCAATTCTTGGCAGACCAGGTCCCTTTTTGTCTCCTCGACGATCTCCCTTAGCCTGGTGGGCGTGGCTGGGATTGCCGCTTGTATGGCCTCTACGTAGGCCGCTACCTGGTCTCCAAGTTCTTCGTCCAAAGGCTCTGCTTCCCTCGTTGTGGCTCTACTCAAAGCATCGGCGAACATCTCCTTCCCAGGAACCCACTTAGCCTCGAACCGAAACTGCATAAGCCGCAGACGCATCCTCTGAATTCTTGGTGACATTTCGCTCAGGTCTTTCGAATTCAGGATCGGTATTAGAGGTTTATGATCTGTCAGGATCACAAAATCTGCTCCTAGAATGTAGTAACGGAACTTCTGGCAAGCCCAACAGATTGCGAGACACTCTTTCTCTATCTGGGCATACCGCTGCTCCGTTGAAGCAAATGCCACCGGTCTCTTGATTCCATCTGGCTGCTCTTGGACTAGGGCGGCTCCCAAACCGGATGAACTACTATCTGCTATGACAGTGGTGGGGTATGACGGGTTGTAAAATCCCAACACTCTGTCTGACTGTATCTCCCTTTTGGCATCTTCAAAAGACTGTCTCTGAGGTTCTTCCCACACCCACTGGTTCCTAGCCGAAAGTAGATGCGTTAGAGCCCTCTCAGCTTCCGCTAACCGTGGTGAAAACTTGGACATCTGGTGTGTCAAGCCTAGGAATCTACGCAGCTCAGACGCGTCATTCGGCTCCGGGTAGTTGGCAATGGCTGCGACCTTCTCTGGATCTGCCCTCACTCCGTCTTTGCTGACCACATGTCCCAGAAACTGGACCTGGTTTACACGAAACTGACATTTCTTCTTGTTCAGCGTTACGTGGCAGTCTTCCAAACGTCGCAGAACATTACCCAGCTGCTCATCGTGAGTCTTCTCTTCTGCTCCAATCAAAATGTCATCCATTTGACATACGACTCCCTCCAACCCAGTGAGGATCTTGGACATTCTCTTTTGAAAGTGTTCAGGAGCGCTGCTAATTCCATAGGGTAACCTATTGCATTGGTAGCGACCTATCGGTGTAATGAATGTACACAGGCTCTTCGAGCCCTCTGCCAACGGAATCTGCTAAAACCCGCAGTTGGCGTCCAACTTGGATAAAACCGTACATCCCGAGAGTTTCGCCAAGGACTCATCCGTTGTCGGCATAGTATACCTCTCCCTTACAATGTTTTCATTAAGCTTCTTCAGGTCAATGCAGAGCCGGACCGATCCGTCTGACTTCGGCTCGGGAACGCATGGAGCGCACCATTCCGTTGGCCCGTCAACTTTTGAGATAACGCCCATCTTCTCCATTCTTTGCAGCTCCTCAATCGTTGGCTTTAACAACGGGGCCGAAATTCTCCTCGGAGTATGAAGACAGTAGGGCTGCGCATCAGTCTTGAGTTTAATGGCGTACTCTTCTTCCCATTTCCCCAGTCCGTTGAAAAGTTGGGTGATTCACGACGACATCTTCGTCCGATCTTACCAAGTCCACTTGCAGTTTAAAAATTTTCAGACTTTCGATTGCCGGCCGCCCTACCAGGGGATGCTTTAGGCCTCGGACAACGTAAATTTGTTCTTGCGTGGTAGCCTTTCCCCTGGTCAGCTCTGCTGCAAGGACTACCTTCACCGTTAACTTCTGTTCAACTGGACCGTAGAAATTCTTCTTCGTGGGGCCCAACTTCGGTTCACCCATCTCCCTCCACGTCTTCTCTGGAAGGACGGTGACATCCGCTCCCGTGTCAATCTTAAAAGATATCTTCTTGCCATCTACACCCAGCTGGATAACCCACTGTTGGTTTATCGGTGTTGATATTGTACCAAGGAATATAGGACAACATTCCTCGTCATCTTCCAACTCTGGGTCTTCGGCAACTTCTTGGATATTTTCGTGTCCGCAAAATCTGCTTCCCGCAAAGTGGTTGTTCTTTCCACAGCTCCTGCATCGCCTACCAAACGCTGGGCATGATTCTCTCCCTCGTGGGTGTTCCCTACAGCAGTAGTCGCACTTGTCATGGGGTTTGCGAACCGTGTTGCCTCTTCCGGCTTTAACACGCTCAACGCTTAGCTCATGTTGCTCCGTGCTCTTGCTAATCTCATTTGCCTGCGCTTTTGACGACTCTTGTGCCCTCGCAAGGTCACAGGCTTTCCTGAAGGACAAATCATTTTCTTCGAGGAGGCGCTGCCTGGTCTGCTTACTTATCACGCCGGCAACCACCCTATCCCGCAAGATGGACGCCTCACAGCTGCTACAATAGTTGCAGTTCTTGATCTTGTCTTTTAGGTCAGTCACGAAGTCATCTATGGCTTCTCCTGGGCGCTGGCATCGCCGATTAAACGTGTAGCGTTCGAATGTCTCATTGATAGTTCCCTTGACAAAGATGTAATGCATCCACGATGCCTTGAGCCGACTCATCCCCTGCCACCTTCAGACCATTATAAGCCTTTAAAACGTCGTCGCTAAAACAGGAACGCAGCACAGCTTTCTGGAAAACACTAGGCTGGGCTTCTAAGTCCGCCAAGATCACGTAATCAGAACACTGTCACGTGTGGCCTGGGGAAAATGCCTACGGCCCCTGAACTGGGGAATGCCAGCGAGTCCGGAAGTGAATGCGACGATGCTGACTTAAACGACGAACCGGTCGGACACTGCGATGGAAATCCCTCGTCTTCGCCACCCGTGGTGGATGAAATCCTTAACCCACTGCGTACACGGGTCGGGCGTGTTGTTCGTCGGCCTCGTTATTTAGCGGATTTTACGGAATAATCTTTCTTCTTGTTCTTTCGCTTTCTTTTTTTCATATTACCTGATTATGAAAAAAAATGTGATCTCTTTGTGTCATTACCCCTTAGTTCGGGCTCGCGCCGAGGGCGGCGCTAAAGGGTAGTGTGGCCGAGTGTCACGTGTGGCCTGGGGAAAATGCCTACGGCCCCTGAACTGGGGAAAGGGCTTGATTTCTGATGTTGTATGTTTTGCTGTTTTTGTGGAGAGTTCTTTCGCAACCTCGAAGAGAGATACACGTATTGAGATCGAGATCTGTTGAAGTTTACTTTACTTTTTACGGTTTACGCTACAATTTGGTGGCAGCGGTGGGATAGCCGATTGTATTGCTGGCGATTGCCTACAATCTGCATTTCGTGCTGTGTAATTTGGGACTGGTAGGTCAGTGGCTGGAATCTCTTAGGAGCAATAGGAGTCCTGCGTGTGGTCGCTGTGAGGTCCTTTGAAAAAGTGTACAAAGCGGGTCGCGGAGTACCTTAAATTGCTTTGGTGACAAGGACACAGTTTGACTTCTCCCTGCCTATTGCATCCACGACGAATTCTTTTTATTCCCCTTGTTGAAGCACCTCCAGGCCTAAACATTCGAAACCTCGCATGTATGGTGAGGATTCGAAAATAAGTTCCTGTGACGACGTGGCAGCGCGGACTCGTCCCAGGTTAGGAACTTTTTTGCGAAGTGGGAGAGTCGTTCCCCGTGCTCCACGTGTGCCCCCCGGGAACGTTATTCAGCCTTCCATTATGGCGAAGCCCGCGGAAACCGGGGACAGCGAAGTGGTCCGTGCGTTGACAACGATGATGCAGCAGATGTGCCATTCGCAGTTACAACTGCAGCAACAGTCCGTAACTCAACAACAGACCACGCAAGAGATGTTCCAGAGGTTTGCTGACCATACGTCATCGACTGCATATACGGCACCAGCGAATGCTCCCATCGTCCCGGAGTTCAGGGGTGACAGCGACGTTACCGCTTGGCTGAGGGATTTTGGACAGGTCGCCGGACTTCAGGGATGGGACTCCCCGACGAAGCTAAGGATTGCAGCCTCCAAGCTCAGTGGAGTTGCTCGCACTTGGCATGATATCGAAGGCGAGAGCTTGCGTGATTGGAGAGAATGGAATCAGAGGTTCGGGACGGTGTTTGGGCGTAATCTGACGTTGGAGGAGTGGCTCCGCCGAGTCCAAGAGCGGGTCCAACAATCGGGCGAGTCAGTAATCCAATACGCTTTGGAAAAGGCTGATTTATGTCGGCGATGTCCGCATGCAATAGCGGAGAGCGACATAATCCCGTACTTGGTCCGTGGACTTGCATGCACTCAATATATTCCAGCCTTGTTGGTTAACTTGCCAACCACAGTTAGTACCTTCATCGACACTATTCAGTGGCTTGAAAGCGTGATGGGGTCTTTAGACGTTGGCGCTTCTGTAGGACACCCGAAATTTGTGCCCGAGGGTCGACTGCCTTCTGCCATTCCTCAACGCTTAGCGACGCCGGTGAAAGTCAGTCCGCCTCAGTCTCCAGTACCCGATTCCGTGTCCGAATTGATTTCGGCGATGAGGGAACTGACGCTGCAGCTGAACCGCAGTGTCTCGGTGAAGAGACGTGAGGGGAACTCCGGAGGGGTGCCACCTGATGAAGAACGGCCCATCGGACCCCGCAGAGCACTGGATCAGATCCAGTGCTATGGCTGCAAGATGCTCGGGCATCTGCGACGTGATTGTCCAACAAGTCCTCGTAAGCCCTCGGGAAACGGGCAAGCCGCCCCATAGGGGCAGGGTCGGCTGTTGTCTATGAAGTCCCTGCTAAAGGTTCGCGGCTTCCCACGTTGAGTGCCGTGATCGACGGAGTTGGTTGCGTGGAGGCACTGATAGACAGTGGGGCCATCGGTAGTTTGGTTCGCCATCGGGATTTGGGCTCTTTGGTCGATTCAATCTCGGACAAGGACCGCTTGGATTTCCGATGCGCGAATGGGCGTCCGTTCACCTCTGTGGGTTCCGTCTCGTTGACGGTGGAGGTTCTGGGGAGAGTGGTAGAACTCCCCCGCGTCTCAGTCGTAGATAACGCACCGTTTGCGTTGATCTTGGGAAGCGATTGGTTTATGAGCGTCAATGCAACCGTCAGGGCTCGTAATGGACGGTTCGAGGTGGAGCTACCAGTATTGGTAGGCAGAGATAGTCGTCGCAGCGACGAGTTGGTTCCAAGCACGATAGTAGGATCGAATCCTGTAGCCGTGATGGAGACCTCGTGGGATGAAAACTTTCTGGAGAAGATGGAGGTTCTCGAGGTCCCATGTGATGGCGTTGAAGCGCTGTCGGGGCAGGAGGTTGGAATCCCTGCAGTATCACTTCGGTTCATCGCAGCAAGTGTGGGAGTCGATCGCGACACGTTGCACTTGGAACCGAAGCTGAGCGCCGGACCAGGTCGCGAATGGGCTATTCCGAGTTGCTTACTAACGGCTGAGAACGGGGTCGTGCATGTACCGGTTCTGAACTTCGGCGACCAATCCATCAGGCTGTCGAAAGGAGAACCTCTGGGTCGAGGGATCGTCGTTGACCATGCGTTAGAAGAGGTGTCAAGGACTCCTGCTTCCATGTCCAACAGTATGTGTGTCGTATCCCCGCAACAGACGACCGAGACGGTAGAGGTAGATCTGCGCGTAGGGGAGGATTTGGCCCCTGAGGAACGAGATCGGCTTCTAACGATGCTTCATGATTACAGCGACTGTTTCGCGAAGACGAAGTCTGATCTGGGTTTCTGCAATCTATTACCCCATCGGATTGATACTGGGAATGCGATTCCAGTCTCAGTTCATCCAAGGCGGGTACCTTATCGCGAGCGGGAACTTATCCGAGAGCAGGTTGGTGCTATGCGGTTGATGGATGTCATCGAGCCGTCCATCAGTCCTTGGTCTTTCCCCGTCGTTCTGGTACGTAAGAAGGACGGAAGTCCTCGGTTCTGCACAGACTACCGCAGGCTCAACGATGTTACTCGGAAGGACGCATATCCTCTCCCGAGAATAGACGATGTGTTGGATAGGTTGGCTGGTACAACGTACTTCACCACACTAGATATGTGCCATGGATACTGGCAGGTGGACTTGGTCGAGGAAGATCGACCCAAGACGGCTTTTTGTACTCCGGAAGAGGCGCCCACTGGCTATCGTAGCTTCCTTCAGCGGGTTCGAAGAATGTTACGGCTGGCTCGTCGGCGAACGCGGGCAGAACAGCGCAAGCAAATCGGGTACACCAATGCTCGACGGAGCTCCGCTCCTATCTACCCAGTGAATTCACTTGTATGGGTATGGCGTCCAAGGAAGAACGGTACCAAAAACCGGAAATTCCAGCCCCGATTCCAGGGCCCATTTCGGGTTATGAAACGGCTCACTCCGGTCACGTATAGAGTAGAAGACTTGCCTAATCGCCGTTCAAGGAAGATATGGCGCATCTTCCCCGTGCATGTGAGCCAGATGAAACCGTTTAAGGCTGGCTTCATTAGTGCCAGCGAGTCCGGAAGTGAATGCGACGATGCTGACTTAAACGACGAACCGGTCGGACACTGCGATGGAAATCCCTCGTCTTCGCCACCCGTGGTGGATGAAATCCTTAACCCACTGCGTACACGGGTCGGGCGTGTTGTTCGTCGGCCTCGTTATTTAGCGGATTTTACGGAATAATCTTTCTTCTTGTTCTTTCGCTTTCTTTTTTTCATATTACCTGATTATGAAAAAAAATGTGATCTCTTTGTGTCATTACCCCTTAGTTCGGGCTCGCGCCGAGGGCGGCGCTAAAGGGTAGTGTGGCCGAGTGTCACGTGTGGCCTGGGGAAAATGCCTACGGCCCCTGAACTGGGGAAAGGGCTTGATTTCTGATGTTGTATGTTTTGCTGTTTTTGTGGAGAGTTCTTTCGCAACCTCGAAGAGAGATACACGTATTGAGATCGAGATCTGTTGAAGTTTACTTTACTTTTTACGGTTTACGCTACAATTTGGTGGCAGCGGTGGGATAGCCGATTGTATTGCTGGCGATTGCCTACAATCTGCATTTCGTGCTGTGTAATTTGGGACTGGTAGGTCAGTGGCTGGAATCTCTTAGGAGCAATAGGAGTCCTGCGTGTGGTCGCTGTGAGGTCCTTTGAAAAAGTGTACAAAGCGGGTCGCGGAGTACCTTAAATTGCTTTGGTGACAAGGACACAGTTTGACTTCTCCCTGCCTATTGCATCCACGACGAATTCTTTTTATTCCCCTTGTTGAAGCACCTCCAGGCCTAAACATTCGAAACCTCGCATGTATGGTGAGGATTCGAAAATAAGTTCCTGTGACGACGTGGCAGCGCGGACTCGTCCCAGGTTAGGAACTTTTTTGCGAAGTGGGAGAGTCGTTCCCCGTGCTCCACGTGTGCCCCCCGGGAACGTTATTCAGCCTTCCATTATGGCGAAGCCCGCGGAAACCGGGGACAGCGAAGTGGTCCGTGCGTTGACAACGATGATGCAGCAGATGTGCCATTCGCAGTTACAACTGCAGCAACAGTCCGTAACTCAACAACAGACCACGCAAGAGATGTTCCAGAGGTTTGCTGACCATACGTCATCGACTGCATATACGGCACCAGCGAATGCTCCCATCGTCCCGGAGTTCAGGGGTGACAGCGACGTTACCGCTTGGCTGAGGGATTTTGGACAGGTCGCCGGACTTCAGGGATGGGACTCCCCGACGAAGCTAAGGATTGCAGCCTCCAAGCTCAGTGGAGTTGCTCGCACTTGGCATGATATCGAAGGCGAGAGCTTGCGTGATTGGAGAGAATGGAATCAGAGGTTCGGGACGGTGTTTGGGCGTAATCTGACGTTGGAGGAGTGGCTCCGCCGAGTCCAAGAGCGGGTCCAACAATCGGGCGAGTCAGTAATCCAATACGCTTTGGAAAAGGCTGATTTATGTCGGCGATGTCCGCATGCAATAGCGGAGAGCGACATAATCCCGTACTTGGTCCGTGGACTTGCATGCACTCAATATATTCCAGCCTTGTTGGTTAACTTGCCAACCACAGTTAGTACCTTCATCGACACTATTCAGTGGCTTGAAAGCGTGATGGGGTCTTTAGACGTTGGCGCTTCTGTAGGACACCCGAAATTTGTGCCCGAGGGTCGACTGCCTTCTGCCATTCCTCAACGCTTAGCGACGCCGGTGAAAGTCAGTCCGCCTCAGTCTCCAGTACCCGATTCCGTGTCCGAATTGATTTCGGCGATGAGGGAACTGACGCTGCAGCTGAACCGCAGTGTCTCGGTGAAGAGACGTGAGGGGAACTCCGGAGGGGTGCCACCTGATGAAGAACGGCCCATCGGACCCCGCAGAGCACTGGATCAGATCCAGTGCTATGGCTGCAAGATGCTCGGGCATCTGCGACGTGATTGTCCAACAAGTCCTCGTAAGCCCTCGGGAAACGGGCAAGCCGCCCCATAGGGGCAGGGTCGGCTGTTGTCTATGAAGTCCCTGCTAAAGGTTCGCGGCTTCCCACGTTGAGTGCCGTGATCGACGGAGTTGGTTGCGTGGAGGCACTGATAGACAGTGGGGCCATCGGTAGTTTGGTTCGCCATCGGGATTTGGGCTCTTTGGTCGATTCAATCTCGGACAAGGACCGCTTGGATTTCCGATGCGCGAATGGGCGTCCGTTCACCTCTGTGGGTTCCGTCTCGTTGACGGTGGAGGTTCTGGGGAGAGTGGTAGAACTCCCCCGCGTCTCAGTCGTAGATAACGCACCGTTTGCGTTGATCTTGGGAAGCGATTGGTTTATGAGCGTCAATGCAACCGTCAGGGCTCGTAATGGACGGTTCGAGGTGGAGCTACCAGTATTGGTAGGCAGAGATAGTCGTCGCAGCGACGAGTTGGTTCCAAGCACGATAGTAGGATCGAATCCTGTAGCCGTGATGGAGACCTCGTGGGATGAAAACTTTCTGGAGAAGATGGAGGTTCTCGAGGTCCCATGTGATGGCGTTGAAGCGCTGTCGGGGCAGGAGGTTGGAATCCCTGCAGTATCACTTCGGTTCATCGCAGCAAGTGTGGGAGTCGATCGCGACACGTTGCACTTGGAACCGAAGCTGAGCGCCGGACCAGGTCGCGAATGGGCTATTCCGAGTTGCTTACTAACGGCTGAGAACGGGGTCGTGCATGTACCGGTTCTGAACTTCGGCGACCAATCCATCAGGCTGTCGAAAGGAGAACCTCTGGGTCGAGGGATCGTCGTTGACCATGCGTTAGAAGAGGTGTCAAGGACTCCTGCTTCCATGTCCAACAGTATGTGTGTCGTATCCCCGCAACAGACGACCGAGACGGTAGAGGTAGATCTGCGCGTAGGGGAGGATTTGGCCCCTGAGGAACGAGATCGGCTTCTAACGATGCTTCATGATTACAGCGACTGTTTCGCGAAGACGAAGTCTGATCTGGGTTTCTGCAATCTATTACCCCATCGGATTGATACTGGGAATGCGATTCCAGTCTCAGTTCATCCAAGGCGGGTACCTTATCGCGAGCGGGAACTTATCCGAGAGCAGGTTGGTGCTATGCGGTTGATGGATGTCATCGAGCCGTCCATCAGTCCTTGGTCTTTCCCCGTCGTTCTGGTACGTAAGAAGGACGGAAGTCCTCGGTTCTGCACAGACTACCGCAGGCTCAACGATGTTACTCGGAAGGACGCATATCCTCTCCCGAGAATAGACGATGTGTTGGATAGGTTGGCTGGTACAACGTACTTCACCACACTAGATATGTGCCATGGATACTGGCAGGTGGACTTGGTCGAGGAAGATCGACCCAAGACGGCTTTTTGTACTCCGGAAGAGGCGCCCACTGGCTATCGTAGCTTCCTTCAGCGGGTTCGAAGAATGTTACGGCTGGCTCGTCGGCGAACGCGGGCAGAACAGCGCAAGCAAATCGGGTACACCAATGCTCGACGGAGCTCCGCTCCTATCTACCCAGTGAATTCACTTGTATGGGTATGGCGTCCAAGGAAGAACGGTACCAAAAACCGGAAATTCCAGCCCCGATTCCAGGGCCCATTTCGGGTTATGAAACGGCTCACTCCGGTCACGTATAGAGTAGAAGACTTGCCTAATCGCCGTTCAAGGAAGATATGGCGCATCTTCCCCGTGCATGTGAGCCAGATGAAACCGTTTAAGGCTGGCTTCATTAGTGCCAGCGAGTCCGGAAGTGAATGCGACGATGCTGACTTAAACGACGAACCGGTCGGACACTGCGATGGAAATCCCTCGTCTTCGCCACCCGTGGTGGATGAAATCCTTAACCCACTGCGTACACGGGTCGGGCGTGTTGTTCGTCGGCCTCGTTATTTAGCGGATTTTACGGAATAATCTTTCTTCTTGTTCTTTCGCTTTCTTTTTTTCATATTACCTGATTATGAAAAAAAATGTGATCTCTTTGTGTCATTACCCCTTAGTTCGGGCTCGCGCCGAGGGCGGCGCTAAAGGGTAGTGTGGCCGAGTGTCACGTGTGGCCTGGGGAAAATGCCTACGGCCCCTGAACTGGGGAAAGGGCTTGATTTCTGATGTTGTATGTTTTGCTGTTTTTGTGGAGAGTTCTTTCGCAACCTCGAAGAGAGATACACGTATTGAGATCGAGATCTGTTGAAGTTTACTTTACTTTTTACGGTTTACGCTACACCACTTTTGCTTCCACAGTTGGAAGGCCTCAAACCTTTGGTCTGTCGGCAAGTCTAATTTCGGGGGCTTTATACCCGGAACTGGAACACTACCTTGCCTTTGACTGTTCGATCGTGTACCCTGGGCCATTTTCTTTACCAATAATAACTTTCTGACGATAGATGCTTCCGATATTCGCGAAAATTCACTCTATTTACTTCAGGCAGGCTGCGCCATGTTATGGTCGAATCCAAGAATAATCTGTATTCCCCCGGAGGCGGGGCCACTCCCTCATAGAGGTCGTCCCCAAAGCACGGTGGCACCGTGCCACGCTACCAAGCCCACAACACTGACTTAATTCATGAATTACTGACTTACTTCATGAATTATGGACTTAAATAATGAATTACAGACTTAATTAATGAACTACTGACTTAATTAATGAAGTGCTGACTTAATTAATGAAATGCTGACTTAATTAATGAATTACTGACTTAAGTAATGAATTACTGACTTAATTCATGAATTACCGACTTAATTCATGAATTATGGACTTAATTTATTAACTACAGATTTAATTAATGAATTACTGACTTAATTTTATGAATTACTGACTTAATTCATGAATTTCCGACTTATTTCATGAATTATGGACTTAATTAATGAAGTACTGACTTAAATAACAATTTTCTTACTTAATCCATGAATTACTGACTTAATTCATGAATTACTGACTTAATTCATGAATTACTGACTTAATTCATAAATTACTGACTAAATTCATGAACTATGGACCTTATTAATTAACTACGGACTTAATTCATGAATTACTGACTAAATTCATGAACTATGGACCTTATTAATTAACTACGGACTTAATTCATGAATTACCGACTTAATTCATGAATTATGGACTTAATTAATGAATTACTGACTTAATTAATGAAATACTGATTTAATTCATGAATTACTGACTTAATTCATGAATTACTGACTTAATTCATGAATTACTGACTTAATTCATGAATTATTGAATTAATTCATGATTTACTGACTTAATTCATGAATTACTGACTAAATTAATTAACTACTGACTTAATTCATGAATTACTGACTTAATTAATTAATTACGGACTTAATTAATTAATTACGGACTACGGAATTAATTAATTAACTTAATTCATGAAGTACTGACTTAATTCACGAACTAATGACTTAATTCATGAATTACGGACTTAATTAATGAATTACTGACTTCAATGAAATGCTGACTTAATTCATGAATTATGGACTTAATTAATGAAGTACTGACTTAAATCATGATTTTGTGAGCAAAAATTCATGAAATACTGATTTAATTCATGAATTACTGACTTAATTCATAAATTACTGATTTAATTCATTAATTACTGACTTAATTCAATTAATTCATGAATTATGGACTTAATTCATTAATTTCTGACTTAATTCAATTAATTAATTAAATACTGACTTAATTCAATTAATTGATGAATTATGGACTTAATTAATTAACTCCAGACTTAATTAATGAATTACTGGCTTATTTTTATGATTTACTGACTTAATTCATGAATTACTGACTAAATTAATAAACTACTTACTAAATTCATGAATTACTGACTTAATTCATGAATTACTGACTTAATTCATGAATTATGGACTTAATTAATTAATTACGGACTTAATTAATTAATTACGTACTTAATTCATGAAGTACTGACTTAATTCACGAACTAATGACTTAATTCATGAATTACGGACTTAATTAATGAATTACTGACTTCAATGAAATGCTGACTTAATTCATGAATTATGGACTTAATTAATGAAGTACTGACTTAAATCATGATTTTGTGAGCAAAAATTCATGAAATACTGATTTAATTCATGAATTACTGACTTAATTCATAAATTACTGATTTAATTCATTAATTACTGACTTAATTCAATTAATTCATGAATTATGGACTTAATTCATTAATTTCTGACTTAATTCAATTAATTAATTAAATACTGACTTAATTCAATTAATTGATGAATTATGGACTTAATTAATTAACTCCAGACTTAATTAATGAATTACTGGCTTATTTTTATGATTTACTGACTTAATTCATGAATTACTGACTAAATTAATAAACTACTTACTAAATTCATGAATTACTGACTTAATTCATGAATTACTGACTTAATTCATGAATTATGGACTTAATTAATTAATTACGGACTTAATTAATTAATTACGTACTTAATTAATGAAGTACTTACTTAAATCATGATTTTCTGACTTTTTTTTTTTTTTTTTTTTTTTTTTAATTTGGGGATATTGGCGTGAGCATAGCTCGTTGCCTCCCTCGTCTATTAGCCTTGCTGTCCTACATATGTTACACTCTTTACAATCGTACATTCACGTACACATTATACCTAAAAGGTAATGAAGAAATAAAAATAAAGAGGGAGAAGAAAAGAAAAGCGTATGGCGGATGGTATTAAGTTTGTAATTTGTTCATTGCCGAGTTAAAAAACGTCCCGAGGGGAACAAAGGCTTTTGGCTCTGTGAGGAGAACTTGGGGGCTAAAGTGCAATTTCATTCTTGATAGCTGTCGTAAGAGAATTGCTCTGTTTTTATTAACTCGTCTACACTTGAAAAATATATGTGGTAAATCTTGGTTCGAGTAATTGTTACAAGCACATGTCATGTCATTAGTCTTCTTTATGCGGAAAAGATATTTTTTAGTCGGGAAATGTGTAGAACGTAGTCTTATTATCGTCGCAATAGTCTTTCTGTCTATTTTCGATTTACAGATTGATAGCTTTGAGGGGACAACACCTAAATCACGGAGAGGAGACGGGGAATCTGACCACCTTTCTCTCCATTTTTCCATTACTTTATTTTTTACTAACTCGGGTGTGTAACTGTTCCCATCTGGGAAATTACTGAGTTTCAATGTTCGGATAATGTAGGAACAAGACCTATACCGTCTATGCTCCGGTTCTGAAGCTGTAGTGTCTGGTGGGCAAGTTAAGCTAAACCTTAAAATGCGTTCTAAGGACATAAGATCCAAGGGGGGTATGCCCGCTTCAACTTCTAGGGTCGCTGTAGGAGTAGTTCTAAGGGTGCCTGTAATTAGCAGAAGGGCCTGTCTGTGAAGCGTCCGTATAGCTGGTAATTTTGTTAGGTCGACATTACAGAAAGCAGGGATTCGATAGAGAATCTTCGGATACAACAAGCTTGTTACCAGGGTTCTTACTTGATATGTTTGGATTGAAGGGATGAATTTGATCAGTTTCCGAAGCCTGTTTAGCACGAGGTTTCCTTCCACTGCTAGATGGGATGCCTGCTTATTCCAGTTAAGCTTACTGTCGTAGCGCAGTCCCAGATACTTAACTTCCTGTTTGGGTTCTATCATGGTTCCACTCCACTCTAGTGGAGTTGTATCAGTAACTCTCTTTCTTGTAAAATGAATGAGTTCTGTTTTGTTTTTTGAAAAATTGAGACCTAGTAGTTTACCCCATTTAACAATAGCTTTGACCGCACTTTTTAATAGTCTCACATTAACTCTGCCTGTCGACCCAGATACAATTAAGATTAAATCGTCTGCGAATGCTAGTATTTTTATACGTTTTGATTTCACTAGGTTGAGTACACCATCGATGTACATTAGAAATAGTATTGGTGAAAGGGGTGACCCCTGTGGCACCCCTTTTTTAATGGCAAAAGTCTCACTAGTTACCGAGCCCTGGCAAAGATATCCAGTCCTGTTTACCAGGAAACTGCTCAACCAATTGGTTATTATGGGTGGTAACTTTTTCTTTCTTGCTTTTTCTAATAATTTCTTATGGACGACATTATTAAACGCATCTTCAATATCAAGCAATAACGCCGAGGTGACCTTGCGATTGTGAAAATCTTTAAGAACTGAGTCGGAAAAAGACAAAAGGGCATTAACAGTGGACCTGTGGGGTCTAAACCCCCATTGGTTGTGAGACAGCAAGTTTTTGGACTCAAGGTATGTCCCAATTCTAACAGCGATGGCTTTCTCTAGTATTTTTCCAATGTGGGAAAGAAGTGCAATGGGTCGAAAGCTCTTACTCGTGGAGTAATCCGTCTTCCCTGGTTTGGGGATCGGGAGTATTTTTGACACCTTCCAAATTTTAGGGAAATAGCTTAAGTCAATACTAGCGTTGAAAAGTTTAGTTACGTAATTATCAATAACATGCCATGTCTTCTTGATTATGATGGGTTGGATGCCATCTTCGCCAGGTGCCTTTAACGGGGGTAATTTATTAACTATTTCTGTAAGTTCCTTAATGGTAAAGAGTGCCTGTTGTCTTTGTCTAGTCGAGTATGTCTTTCTCTTTATTGTACGTCTTATTTCATTCCTTGAAGTTATAGATTGTTCATCTGTGTTAAACATTTTCTTTGCTAGAAGATTTAGTTTACCTGTTACAGAGGTCAAAGGATCGTTATTATCGTCTCGTAGAAGATCTAGTGCGTCCTTTTGAGTCGTTATTCGAGTTTTTCTGTCAAGATTCCATAGTATACGTGAGTCTGGATTGTTTAATTGAGTTGTCCAGTATTTTCCCCTCGCTTGTCGACGCTTTAACGTATATGTATTGCGTAAGTCTTTCCATACTCTTTCCTTTGTTTTATCCGGGGACGCTTTATAACACTTTAAATTACGAGCCACTTCTTTACGTAGCGTTGATAGTTCCTCGTTCCACCATGAGTTTTTGCGACCTGTGAACGACTTCTTTGGGATACACAACTTTATAGATTCGCGCATTGTTTCCGATAGATAGTTGGCTGCAGAGTCTAGCTGCTCTGTTGACTTGATATCAAAGAGTTTGTCTTCCAGTTGTAGTTTTTCTGAAAGGTAGCTGCTTAGTTGCGACCAATTGGCTCTCCTATAGTTCCACACTTCCCTGGTTGGTTCTTCTACTGGTGTCGAAATTTCTAGGAGAAGAGCCTTGTGATCGGAGTAATTGTGGAATGTAATATCATCTAAAATTCGCAGCTTTAGAAGATGTATTATTTCCGGGGAGGCAAACACTAGGTCTAACGTTGAAGTTTGACCTTTCTCATTGTGGAATGTAATTTCGTTTCTGCAGTTCAACAATGTTAATCCTTTTTCCGTGACCAATTCGTAGAGTTGTTCTCCTGGTTTGTCAGGAGGCTTGTCTTCCCAGCTCCAATGGTGAGCGTTAAAGTCACCCCATACGATAATCGGCAGGTTGGTATCTTTTAAGTCTTTCCATATTTCTTCTAGCAATTTTGTGGTATCTGAGGATTGACTTCTGTACAGAGTTATTAGGAAAATAGGTATGTTTCGGGGAGGGCATATCTTAGTTATTGTGTATAGCTCACTGCATCTCACAATTTGCATATGTTGAGTGCGGTGGTGTTTGAAGCAAACCGCGCCAATATAGTTTGTAGTAGGGAGGAAGGGATGAAATCCTTGATTTGGCAGGTTCAGTAGGTTCAGTGGTGGCTCAAGAATAAATGTAGCTAGTGAGTAAAGATTGTTTGCCTCCCGGAGGGTTTCAGATAGTTGTAGGAAGCTTTTCCGTATGTTATGCAGGAGTACTCTCGTAGGGTGGGGTTTTTGGTAGGACCGGGATGGGTTACTCAGGGTGTCGAAGGGGTCAAGTTTTTGGTTGAGCTAGGGTTTGGGTTAGCGGGTTGTAGGGGTTGCGTTTCTGTCTTTCGGCGACACGTACTGGGCAGCTATTGTCGAACGAGAAATGGTTGCCATCGCAGTTACTGCATTTCTTTTGATTGTTAGAACAGTCTCTTGTCGTATGTCTGCCCGCGCATTTTCCACAAGATGGTTGAGGTTCTTTGCAGTGGGCTGCCGTGTGGCCATATTTTTGGCAGTTGTAGCACTGAGTGAGGAGCTCTTGACGACGATCTTCCACCTGGACGGATCTGCTATAAGCATAAACGTAACCTCGACTGAGTAGCCTTGCTTTAGCTTCCGCCGTCGGACATGTGAATAGAAGTGAACCAAATGTTTTGGTGCTGTCTGAATTTATCCAACGCAGTGAGTCAGCCGTGAATTCAACTTGTGTTGATGTGTTTTTCTTATTCAGGTGGTTCGCAATTTCTTCGAAGTTGGGCTGCCTGGGTATTTGGTGGATCACGACCACATTACGGGATTTCGGTCGGATTGCCTTAATTCTGCCAAATGAGTCTAGTGTGGTATCTTGAAGGAGGAGCTCTGTTTTATTCCTATCTTTTACGCTATCCAGTGTAATTTCAATGTGTTCTTTAGTTTTCCGAGCCAGGATGATATTGGTAGCGTTGGAGCCACATTTTTTTTGTAGATCCTTGTCCAATTTCTGGAGTAGATCTTCTCTTTTAACAAATTCTTTCCTTTTCTCTTCATCCTGTTGTTGAATGTAGACCGTGAGCTCGTCTTGTCGTTTTCTTTGTGGGCTTGACTGCCTTTGTTGAATGGGGGTTCCAGAGGGCTTATACGGTAGAGGTCGTTTGCGGTTCACTGTAGACCACGGGCCTTCCAGTGGAGATGGTGTAGCCGGTGTAGGGTTCAATTAGATACCGTGTTTAGCAACAATTTCCTTTAAGGACTTCATTTCTAACAGTAATTGGGGGACGCTTTCTGCAATTGGTAGTAAATCATCAATTTTGCAAGTGAGAATGGCCACTTTATTCAATAGCTCTTCATTCTGGTCTTTAAGCATTTCTAGCATTTCAGTTGAACTGAACGTGTTCGAGTTGTCTCGCACCCTTTTCTTCGGGCGTTCAATTGGGACTGTATTGGTTAGGTTGTTCTCCGTAAATTTGTGGCGTACACTTGGGACTGTATTGGTTGGGTTGTTCTCCGTTAGTTTGGTACACGCATAGCACAATTTGCTGTTGGTTGAAACCGGATCAAAGAAACTGTCGCAGGACTCACAACGGGTACCTGTTTGTTCTTCCATGTTTTCTGTTAGACTTTCCTTGTTTGCTGAGTCACTGTCAACAACACCCCTCCTCTCTCCGGAGGAGGGTTGGGGAGAGCGTAGCATGTCACCATACAAGGGATAAGTAAAAACTATCAGAGCTTGATTAGTTAGTATCAAAATAAGTCAACTTGTAACTCAATCGATTAGCGAGATTGTTTGCAATCCAATGAGGTAACTCACAGGTACACTGTACGATTGAACCACTGAAAATATTTGGAAAGCTAGGGAACTAACTGAAAACACGTCTACTTCAGACGTTGTCCGCCGAAGGGCCTTCCGATTTTCTGACTTAATTCATGAAGTACTGACTTAAATCATGATTTTCTGACTTAATTCATGAATTACTGACTTAATTCATGAATTATGGACTTAATTTATTAATTACGGACTTGTGTAGTTAATTACTGACTAAATTAATTAATTACTAACTTAATTAATGAATTACTGACTTAATTAATGAATTACTGATTTAATTAATGAATTGCTGACTTAATTAATGAATTCCTGACTGAATCATGAATTACAACCTTAATTCATGAATTACAACCTTAATTCATGAATCACTGACTTAATTCATGAATTTCTAACTTAATTAATGAAATACTGACTTAATTCATCAACTACTGACTTAAGTAATGAATTACTGACTTAATTAATGAACTACTGACTTAAGTAATGAATTACTGACTTAATTAATGAAATACTGACTTAATTAATGAAATACTGACTTAATTAATGAATTACTGACTTAATTCATGAATTATGGACTTAATTATTGAAATACTGACTTAAATCATGATTTTCTGACTAAATTCATGAATTACTGACTTAAATCATGATTTTCTAACTAAATTCATGAATTACTGACTTAATTCATGAATTACTGACTTAATTAATAAATTACTGACTTAATTAATTAATTACTGACTTAATTCAATTAATTCATGAATTATGGACTTAATTAATTATCTCCGGACTTAATTAATGAATTACTGACTTAATTCATGAATTTCCGACTTATTTCATGAATTATGGACTTAATTAATGAAGTACTGACTTGAATCACGATTTTCTTACTTAATCAATGAATTAATGACTTAATTCATGAATTACTGACTTAATTCATGATTTACTGACTCAATTTATGAATTACTGACTTAAATCATGAATTACGGACTTGATTAATGAAATACTGATTTAATTCATGAATTACTGACTAAATTCATGAATTACTGACTTAATTCATGAATTACTGACTTAATTCTTGAATTAATGATTTAATTCATGAATTACTGACTAAATTAATTAATTAATGACTTAATTAATGAATTACTGACTAAATTAATTTTTTTTTAATTGAATTGCGGGCGTAGGCTGAAAGCCTGTTGCCTGACTTGTTTATTGTCAAATCATTTACATGATTTAGTCTTAAAAACTTTATAACAAATTAGGGGGGGGGGATAGGGAAGTGGGTAGCGGTAAGAGTAGGAGGAGCAGTATCAAGTAATATGTTTCCGTGTTATTGGGAGGTTGAGGTGCAGAAAGTCCGTTTGGTCTCGGAAAGAAAGAGTTTAACAGCAGTGAAAAGTTTTGGGTTGGTGAGAAAGTTCAACGGATTGAAGTGCAATTGAGAGAACTGTGAGCTCTAATCAGTTTTGCTCGATATTTGTTGAGCCATCGGCAATGAATAAAAACATGGTGTAAGTCTTGGACGGCATGATCTGGGCAAGGGCAGGAATTTGTAAGCGAACGTTTGATTCTTTGCAAATAGCTCAACGTTGGGTAGTGGGTAGAGCGGACCTGTATAAGAGACGATACAATGTTTCTGGGGTGTTTTGTTTTTATAATTGGTTTTAAGCCAGGCTTAACTCCAAGGTGCTTCAGATGAGTTGCTGAAGGAAGACTTTCCCATTCTTTTGTCCATTCAGTGATCAGAGTTTTGTGTATAGTTTGGTGAGAGACTTTGGGGATATAGTCAGTAGTCTCGAAAGTGGTCTTGGTCAAGTCGAAAAGTCTGTTTGAGTTTGTGATGTACCGTTTGGTCTTGTTTCCTGTCTGTGCCAGTCGTTCCGTTCCTAGTCTGGAAGATACGTAGCGAAGTCCAGATTCTTTGATGAGGAGTTTTAGTGGTAAGATGTCGGTTTCAACTTCTAATGTTGATGTCGGAGTGGTTTTGAGTGCTCCAGTGATTGCTAATAGGGCTTGCCGATGGATCGAGGAGAGTGGTCGTAAGGATGTTGGAGTAATGTTAAACCAGGCTGGGGATGCGTACAGTAGCTTGGAGTAAACTGTCGCCGAAATGAGTGTCTTTAGCCGACTACACGAGATAGTTCTGTTTTGCTTAGCAATAGTGCGAATACGATGAAGTGACTTGTTTATAGCTGCTGCTAGGGATCTTACATGGGCTGACCAGTCAAGCTTCTTATCTAAAATTAAACCCAAATATCGTACGGAATCGCTCGGAAGTATCGTGGTGTTTTGCCAGGTTAACGGGGTAAAGTCGGGTGTCCGTTTCCTGCTGAAATGAATCAGTTCAGTTTTTTCAGTTCTGAATTCCAACTGGCAGTGGTTGCTCCACAACGTTAGTGCTTTTAGGGAATTTGCTAGCAGTTTAGTGTTAACTTTACCCGAAGAGCCAGACGTGTGCAGGATGAGGTCGTCTGCAAAGGCAATGATTTTAACTCGTTTTCCTTTGATAATTTGTAGCGCGCCATCGATGTATAATAAGAATAGGAGAGGGGACAGGGGGGATTCTTGTGGTACTCCTTTTGGAAGAGTGACTAAATCACTCGCAGATCCATTGTGGAAAGTATACGCATCTCTATTGGTCAAGAAACTGCTAATGAGCTTAGTATATTGAGATTTGACGTGTTTTTTTCGTACGATTTGTATAAGCTTATTATGATTCACATTGCAAAAGGCTCCTTTTATGTCTAGCAGTAGTGCCGTTGTAACTTTCCGTTTATCGAAGCCATTGAGGATGGAGTCACTAAGTGATACTAGTGCGTCGGTGGTCGATCGGGAGGGCCTAAAGCTCCATTGGTCGTTGTTTAGAAGTTTGCCCTTTTCTAAAGAGTCGGAGAGTCTTTTGGAAATATCTTTTTCAAGCATTTTCCCTAGGATAGGAAGTAATGCAATGGAACGAAAACTCTTAATAGATGTGTAGTCCTTTTTGTTTGGTTTCGGTATAGGGATGACTTTTGCACGTTTCCAGATAGTTGGAAAGTAACCAATAGTGAGGGATGCATTGTAAATTCGCAGGATAGTTTTGTCGATTGTGTTCCATATATTTTTGACGACGATGGCTTGAATGTCATCATGGCCGGCTGCTTTTAAAGGTGGGATATGCTCCTGGATACCTTGAATTTCGCTCAGGGTAAACGGGGTGGCCGGATTTCTGAGGACTTTGTAAGGTCGTGCAGGAGTGAAGGTAACAGGTATGTGTGGCTGTCCGTTGATTAAGTCAGTAGCTAAGAAATTTAATTTATCCACTGGTTCGGTAAAAGGGATTCCGTCTTTGTTCTGGAGTTGATCTAGGCATGCTTTCGCTGTTGTTTGGCGGAGGTTCCTTTCCCAATTCCATAGCACACGATTGTCCGGTGTTAGTAGTTTGTTGTTCCAATATTGTTCTCGAGTCTTTCGAACTTCCGCTCTGTACTGGTTTCTTGCTCTTTTCCAGTTTTGCTCGCTGCTTGGAGTTTGCGAGACCTGGTGAAGTCTATGTAAGCTGTCAGTTTGCTTTCGCAAGGATTTTAGATTAGAGTTCCACCAAGGGTTCGTCTTGTTCCCGATTTTCCGTTTTGGGATGTTACGCTGCATGGCACGCGTGATTAGTCTGGTTAGGCAGCATGTGGCTGCGTCAATGTCTTGTGGAGTATGTAAGTCAGAGAGAACTGAGACATTTTTTAAGATGTCTGAAGCCAAGTCTGTGTTCAGTTGCAGCCAGTTAGCTTTGGGGTAGTTCCAAGCGTGTACAGAAGGTGCTTTACTATGTGAAAGGAAGTCTATGGTTGTTGCGGCGTGGTCCGATTCGTTCACAAAATTGTCGTCGTTTAGCAGGTGGTGTTTAACTTGTGTGAGAATTTGGGGCGTCGCAAAGGTCAAGTCCAATGTGGAGCAGTGTCCTCTTTCGTTTTTAAAAGTTGGAGTGTCCCATTTGTTTAATAAGTCAAAGTTATGTCTGTGTGCGATGTCAGTCAAGTGGTTGCCTGCTTCGTCTGGCGATTTTTTCTCCCACCACCAGTGGTGGGCATTGAAATCGCCTGTGAGTACTATGTGTGGGCTCAGATGTTTACGTCTCTCCCATATAGTCCGGAGTAAAGTATCGGTGTCTGCCGTGTGTCGCCTGTATATTCCAATCACCGTAATAGGGAGGGCATGTGGGGAAGTGATTTGGAGGATGGCGTAGAACTCGTCTACCCAGTTGACTGTGACATTGCTGTTCAATTTGTACAGGATTATGAGCCCTTTGTATTCGGAGTTGGGCACCGATACGTAGAAACCTTGGTAAGTCACAGAATCAATCTTTGGGGTGGTTTGTGTATAATAACCGCCTCGCAGCCTCTGTCGTTTGCTTCTTTGACTGTTTCGAACATTTGGTCCCTTTTTTCTGACATTGTGGACAAGAATGGAAGTGTGTATTGGATTTATTTGTGAGTTGAGGTCGCAGGGAGTATTGCCTTAGGCCTGGATGGGCAGACTGAATCGAATGCGAAATGGGCTTCCTTACAGTTCGCGCATTTTTTGGTCGAGCTTTTGCAGGTCCTTGTGTCATGATGCTCTGCACATTTGGCACAGTTGGGTGACTTTTTACAGTTGGCTGGCGTGTGGCCAAACGCCTGACAGTTATAACATTGAAGTATGTCTGATGAACGCGAATCTTCAACTTGAACAACCCGGTTGAAGGCGAAGAGAGCACCTTCGTTAAGAAGTTTAAGTTTTTCAGCTGATGAAGAGCATACGTATTGGATTGAGCCGCAGGCTTTGGTACTGCTTGGGTTCAACCATCGAGCATTTGCTGACAGGAAGGTTACGAAAGTGTCCGCGTTCTTTTCTGTCACATGGGAGCATATTTGGTCTAGGATTTGGTCCCGAGGTAGTTGATGTATTATGAGACGTGTAGCTTGCGATACAGTCTTTACGGGTATTAATTCAGGCAGAGTAGCCGTTTTTAGGCCTGCTTCCGCTTTGGACTTGTCTTCCTGGCTCTTGAAGGTTAAGGCCAGGTTGCCTTGTCTTGTCTTGCGGGCCAAGACTGGGTTCGGGATGGAAGGATTAATTTGATGGAGATCCTTTTCGACAACTTGTAATAGGTCCCGTTGTGGTATTATTTGTTACGCTTTTCGATGTCTTGCTGGGTAATAATCAAAGTTATTTCCCGGCTAAATTAATTGAATGACTGACAAAATTAATGAATTACTGATTTAATTAATGAATTACTGACTTAATTAATGAATTACTGACTTAATTAATGAATTACTGACTTAATTAATGAATTACTGACTTAATTAATGAATTACTGACTTAATTAATGAATTACTGACTTAATTAATGAATTTCTGACTTAATTAATGAATTACTGACTTAATTAATGAATTCCTGACTTAATTCATGAATTACAACCTTAATTCATGAATTACTTACTTAATTAATGAATTACTGACTTAATTCATGAATTACTAACTTAATTAATGAAATACTGACTTAATTCATGAAATACTGACTTAAGTAATGAATTACTGACTTAGTTAATGAAATGCTGACTTAATTCATGAATTACTGACTTAAGTAATGAACTACTGACTTAATTCATGAATTACCGACTTAACTCATGTATTATGGACTTAATTAATGAAGTACTGACTTAAATCACGATTTTCTGACTTAATTCATGAATTACTGACTTAATTCATAAATTACTGACTTAATTCATTAATTACTGACTTAATTCAACTAATTCATGAATTATGGACTTATTTAATTAACTCCGGACTTAATTAATGAATTACTGACTTAATTTTATGAATTACTGACTTAATTCATGAATTTCCGATTTATTTCATGAATTATGGACTTAATTAATGAAGTACTGACTTAAATCACGATTTTCTTACTTAATCAATGAATTACTGACTTAATTCATGAACTATGGACTTAATTAATTAATTACGGACTTAATTAATGAATTACTGACTAAATTAATTAATTACTGACTTAAATCATGAATTACTGACTTAATTAATTAATTACGGACTTAACTCATGAATTACTAACTAAATTCATGAATAAGTAACTTAATTCATGAATTATGGACTTAATTAATGAATTAGACTTAATTAATGAATTCCTGACTTAATTCATGAATTACAACGTTAATTCATGAAATACTAACTTAATTCATGAATTACTGACTGAAGTAATGAATTACTGACTTAATTAATGAAATGCTGACTTAATTCATGAATTACTGACTTAATTAATGAACTACTGACTTAATTCATGAATTACCGACTTAATTAATGAACTACTGACTTAATTCATGAATTACCGACTTAATTCATGAATTATGGACTTAATTAATGAAGTACTGACTTAAATCACGATTTTCTGACTTAATTCATGAACTACTGACTTAAATCACGATTTTCTGACTTAATGAACTACTGACTTAATTCAATTAATTCATGAATTATGGAGTTAATTAATTAACTCCGGACTTAATTAATGAATTACTGACTTAATTTTATGAATTACTGACTTAATTCATGAATTACCGACTTATTTCATGAATTATGGACTTAATTAATGAACTATGGACTTAATTAATTAACTACGGACTTTAATTTATGAATTAATGACTTAATTCGTGATTTACTGACTCAACTAATGAATTACTGACTGAAATCATGAATTTATACAAGTTATTTAAAGAACTTGGAACGGGTACGGAACATTACGCTTTAGTCAATTTTGATCTTAGAATAAGAAACTTGTGCACAGAAACTTCCAATGTCTTTCATATAACTGCTGGGATATGCTACCTCAACTCCCTTTCATTGGAAACTTGGCATTATTAATTTCTAGGCTCTCACGATGCTTTTCAGTCAATTGTAAAGTAGACAAACCTCAAGTATGACTGTCTGTATTGAACTACCCATGGGTTTATATAAGAGTGGAATGGATTAGAAGAAAGGGTCATACCGTTAGTTAGTCCCATGTCAGTTGAGTCAAGTCCGGTCAGTCTGACACGAAGGCAAGATCAAGGGTCATACAAACTATTCCGTCACCAAGACTACTATTAACAATATACATCCTTACACTATCCCCTCTTTTAAATAAAACTACCCAATAAGCTTCCCTTTTTCGTAATAGACAAGCCTTTCAGGAACATTTCTGACTCTTTGTGGTCTTTCCGACTTCGGCTCCATTTGCCGTTGTCCTTCATACGGTAGAAACGGAGCTCCACTTGTCCCCAAGTCTGTATCCGTCAGCTCTTCGTTCAGCTGATCGTCCTCATCTTCCCAATCCACCACTCTTCGGGGTGTATATGTTCCAGGGATACGACTCGCTACAGTATCTTTAATTTAAGTTCAAACTGCACGCGCTTGCCGTGGGGGTTCCTCCACAGATTTGAACAACTTGTCCACGTTTTAAGTTATCCACATGAACAATTTTTCCTGAAACCATTCACACGATGTTTTAACCTAGCCACTTGTTCTGATTAATTTCTTAACCGTCCAAGGACCTACCCAAGGTCTGTGAAATTTAGGCAATTTACCCTTTGGTGGTACAGGTATGTGCAACCACACCTGATCCCCAACTGGAATCTGTTTTCTTGAAGTTGATTGATCGTAGTACGATTTCTGGAACTGTTGGGCCAGATCCAGTTGCTTCCCAACTACTTCATACGCCTCTTGTACATTCTTCTACACTGTTTTTACATACTCAGTAGTCGAGATGGGGTTTCTCTTGCAAATTGCCACCACCATACACTAGGTCCACAGGAAGAAGTATTTCCCTCCCTAAATGCAAAAATGTCGGAGTCCTCTTCGTAGAAATTTGTACACTTGTGCGATACGCCAATGGGGAAGTACAACCTTCCATGTGTCGTCACCATTGTCAATAATTTTTCTAAGCCCTGCATTGGACGGTTTGCTATTTCAACAAACCCGTCGCTCTGAGGGTAATAAGGTGTTGATCTTTCGAACATTTAACAACTTACACACTTCGATCAGTGTTGATTGAAAATTCTTAACTTCATCCGTGTGTAATTATACCGGCGCACCATATCTGGAAATGTACTCAAAAACAAACTTTTCTGCTATTGTCTTAGCCTCTGATTTTTAATTGCATAAGCCTCGATCCATTTAGTAAAAAGATCACCAACCACTAAAATGTATCTATTTCCGTGCTGCGTTTCAGCAAGCGGGCCTAAAATATCCATGGCCACAATGTAATTTGGAAACCGGGATATCAACGGTTTCAAAGGTGGCAAGTTTTCTGAGAGTTTCGTTTCATACGCTTCCTGCACCAATCCTCCACAGATTGTCTCATTCGAGGCCAGTAAAATCTTTCCTGCAGCTTCCACAGCATTTTATTTCCACAGCACTCCAAAAGACTGGCCCAACTTCAGGAAACCTCGAGTTCCTGATCGATTTGATTATGCTATTTGACATTTGCGGCGTGTGAATCGGGATTTCCTTTTTCTATAAAAATACATTTCTATTAGAACCAGTGCTCTAATGATCTTTTAACACATATTGTAATTTCTTTTTTTTTCTATTTTAACTCAATTCCTTCCTTTAAAAGCGAGTGAATAGATAAGAAATTAAAGTAATTTGAGTTTTTTGTTAAGGAAATTAGGGCCATTTGCCATGTATTTCTGTAAAAAGAGTTGGAGAACAAGTCGAAGATAACTTACGTCGCCAGTTTCGTACTCTTCAGAATACCGTCTTTGACATCTTCGACAATTTCGATGACTCGCCAAACATGGGTTACGTCGGGTAAAAATACTTTGTCCCCCAAGGAAAGGAGAAAATGAGATGCAAATAGGTTGTTACTTTTTAGTAGAGCAGTCTTTCCACTTAATCCTCTTTACTAAGCAACTAACGTGTAAAGAGAATTTAAGTGGTGTAATAGTCTTAGTTATGAATGGATTAAAAGGAGGTGATAAAGTTCGCGGTGCGCTTCCGCCAGTGACAGAAGTGAATTTTGTGAGCTCATGCCAAAAAAGTTCAACATCCAAGACCAACGTGCAGCGACTCTTCTAAACGGCAATCGTCGCCCACATAACCCCCCCTCAAGAAAGCGTTCATAGAAGAACCCTATGTTGGAGAAGAATCCCTAATTATGAAAGAAGTCCTAGTACAAGTAAAAGAAAGCTACAAGAAACTTGTCAAGCAAGATAACACTCCGGCTTTGATGGCAGTCTTTGCCCCTCTCACCACTCTAGTTTCCTCTGCTAATCGCGGAAATAAGGAGTCTTACAACCAAAATCTCTGAGCTTACAGCAGGCAAACCGGCTAAGCCTCAAATTAAGCCAATACTAACGCAAGAATAAATGGGAAGCCTCAGCCAAAATCGCTGAGCTTGGGAATGTAGATCTCTCCAAACCTGATAATACACCTACAAGCCCGCCATGGATTACAATCCTGAAACGTTGCTCAAAACTCCTCTTCCACCACAAGTCCTGCTCCAAAAAAGGAAAAGCTCCCAAGCACAGATTTGGAGTCCACGCTAATATTCTGGAGTAGAATTGGTGAGACAGTGCTACTGTAGCGTAAACCGTAAAAAGTAAAGTAAACTTCAACAGATCTCGATCTCAATACGTGTATCTCTCATCGAGGTTGCGAAAGAACTCTCTACAAAAACAGCAAAACATACAACATCAGAAATCAAGCCCTTTCCCCAGTTCAGGGGCGGTAGGCGTTTTCCCCAGGCCACACGTGACACTCGGCCACACTACCCTTTAGCGCCGCCCTCGGCGCGAGCCCGAACTAAGGGGTAATGACACAAAGAGATCACATTTTTTTTTTCATAATCAGGTAATATGAACAAAAGAAAGCGAAAGAACAAGAAGAAAGGTTATTCCGTATAATCCGCTAAATAACGAGGCCGACGAACAACACGCCCGACCCGTGTACGCAGTGGGTTAGGGATTTCATCCACCACGGGTGGCGAAGACGAGGGATTTCCATCGCAATGTCCGACCAGTTCGTCGTTTAAGTCAGCATCGTCGCATTCACTTCCGGACTCGCTGGCACTAATGAAGCCAGCCTTAAACGGTTTCATCTGGCTCACATGCACGGGGAAGATGCGCCATATCTTCCTTGAACGGCGATTAGGCAAGTCTTCTACTCTATACGTGACCGGAGTGAGCTGTTTCATAACCCCGAAATGGGCCCTGGAATCGGGGCTGGAATT
Organism: Lepidurus packardi; assembly: GCA_023053545.1. Taxonomy (NCBI): domain Eukaryota; kingdom Metazoa; phylum Arthropoda; class Branchiopoda; order Notostraca; family Triopsidae; genus Lepidurus; species Lepidurus packardi. The sequence continues at coordinate 129,467 of JAKZAN010000086.1, forward strand.
TCCGGTTTTTGGTACCGTTCTTCCTTGGACGCAATACCCATACAAGTGAATTCACTGGGTAGATAGGAGCGGAGCTCCGTCGAGCATTGGTGTACCCGATTTGCTTGCGCTGTTCTGCCCGCGTTCGCCGACGAGCCAGCCGTAACATTCTTCGAACCCGCTGAAGGAAGCTACGATAGCCAGTGGGCGCCTCTTCCGGCCAGGGATACTGAGTGTACTCTGGCAGGACCGGAAGTCTCCCATACACAAGCTCGAATGGAGAATACTTCGTCGTCTCCTTACGAGAGGTATTCAATGCGAAGACAGCCTGCGGGACGAAACGATCCCAGTTTCGTTCACTGTCTCCAAGACACAAGGCCATTACGCCAATTAAACTACGATTGGTGCGTTCACACAACCCATTTGACTGAGGGTGGTATGCAGCAGCCATAGCGTGTCGCACCCCCAGAGTATCCAATGCGTCTTCAAACAGTTGGGCGGTAAACGCCGTTCCGCGATCACTTATCAACTTGAGAGGCGCTCCGTGACGATAAACTACTTGGTTTAACAGAAAATCCGCGGCCACCGATGTCGAGGTATCGGGGACGGCGGCGGCTTCAATCCAACGTGTCGCGTAGTCGACAGCTACGAGGACGTGCTTATTGCCACGATCGGTTGGATGAAGAGGTCCCACATGGTCAATCCCGATGGCATGGAATGGAATACTTTGTGCGCGTATCGGCTGTAATTCCCCTGCGGGCCTCCCAATCACGGGCTTAAACATCTGACAACGGATGCAGGAACTAACATATTGACGCACGTGTTTGTTCATTTTCGGCCACCAGTACCGATTATGAACCTTGTCGAGCGTTTTTGCTATGCCGACATGTCCTCCACTGACACTGTCATGGCATTCAGACAGCACGATGCGTCGCATACACCGTGGTACAACCAGCCTCAACCTTCTCCTGTGATCCCCCAATGTGCGATAGAGAACACCATCTTCCACAGTAAAAATACCGGCATATTTCGACTCTCCAGTCTCCAGCGAGCCGATGATTGCACCCACAAACCGGTCGCCCCTCTGTTGCAATCCGAAGTCATCCCTCTTGTTCTGCGACCGAGTAATTGTCGCACAAATGGGCTGAAAATCTGCTTCGGGAATGCGAGAAAGTGCGTCCGCGACCACATTCTGAGTGCCCTTAATATGCTGAATACTAAAATCAAACTCCTGTAAAGCCAGGACCCAACGCGCAAACTTCCCGGAGATTTCTCTTTTTTTGAACAACCACACTACCGCCATGTTATCCGTTCGCAGTGTAAAGTGTTTCCCTAGTAGATAGGGCCTGAGCTTCTGAACGGCCCAAACTACTGCCATACATTCAAGTTCGTTGCTATGCCATTTACGTTCAGCATCCGTCAACCTTCGACTTAGATAGCAAACAACACCCTCCTCACCCTCATTGAGCTGCGACAGCACCGCACCTAAACCAGTACCACTCGCGTCCGTACGTAAAATAAGAGGTGTAGCTTCATCATAATGAACCAAAGTGGGAGCCGATGTTAATGCTGTGATCAAGCGACGAAATGCCTGTTCCTGATCGTTCTTCCAAATCCAAATGACTCCTTTCTTCAACAGATCATTAAGGGGGCACGCGATGCTAGCAAAATTGTAAATAAAACGCCGATAGTAGGAAGCGAGCCCCAAAAAGCTTCGTACGTCGCGGAGACTCTTTGGAGTCGGGTAATCGGACACGACCTCAATCTTGCTCGGATCTGGACGAATGCCTTCACCAGAAATGACATGGCCCAAATAGAGGATTGTCCGACTTGCGAAAAGGCATTTGCTCGGCTTGAGCAACAATCCCGCTCGTCTCAGCGCCTCCAATACCAACGACAACCGCTCCAAATGTTCCTCGAACGTGCGAGAATACACCATGATATCGTCCAGATAAACTAGACAATACCGCCATTTCAGGCTCCCCAAGATCCGGTCCAGAAGACGCTGGAAGGACGCAGGAGCAATGCACAAGCCTTGTGGCATGCGCTTGTACTGAAAAAGCCCATCCGGAGTACAAAAAGCCGTCTTGGGTCGATCTTCCTCGACCAAGTCCACCTGCCAGTATCCATGGCACATATCTAGTGTGGTGAAATACGTTGCACCAGCCAACCTATCCAACACATCGTCTATTCTCGGGAGAGGATATGCGTCCTTCCGAGTAACATCGTTGAGCCTGCGGTAGTCTATGCAGAAGCGAGGACTTCCGTACTTCTTACGTACCAGAACGACGGGGAAAGACCAAGGACTGATGGACGGCTCGATGACATCCATCAACCGCATAGCACCAACCTGTTCTCGGATAAGTTCCCGCTCGCGATAAGGTACCCGCCTTGGATGAACTGAGACTGGAATCGCATTCCCAGTATCAATCCGATGGGGTAATAGATTGCAGAAACCCAGATCAGACTTCGTCTTCGCGAAACAGTCGCTGTAATCATGAAGCATCGTTAGAAGCCGATCTCGTTCCTCAGGGGCCAGATCCTCCCCTACGCGCAGATCTACCTCTACCGTCTCGGTCGTCTGTTGCGGGGATACGACACACATACTGTTGGACATGGAAGCAGGAGTCCTTGACACCTCTTCTAACGCATGGTCAACGACGATCCCTCGACCCAGAGGTTCTCCTTTCGACAGCCTGATGGATTGGTCGCCGAAGTTCAGAACCGGTACATGCACGACCCCATTCTCAGCCGTTAGTAAGCAACTCGGAATAGCCCATTCCCGACCTGGTCCGGCGCTCAGCTTCGGTTCCAAGTGCAACGTGTCGCGATCGACTCCCACACTTGCTGCGATGAACCGAAGTGATCCTGCAGGGATTCCAACCTCCTGCCCCGACAGCACTTCAACGCCATCACATGGGACCTCGAGAACCTCCATCTTCTCCAGAAAGTTTTCATCCCACGAGGTCTCCATCACGGCTACAGGATTCGATCCTACTATCGTGCTTGGAACCAACTCGTCGCTGCGACGACTATCTCTGCCTACCAATACTGGTAGCTCCACCTCGAACCGTCCATTACGAGCCCTGACGGTTGCATTGACGCTCATAAACCAATCGCTTCCCAAGATCAACGCAAACGGTGCGTTATCTACGACTGAGACGCGGGGGAGTTCTACCACTCTCCCCAGAACCTCCACCGTCAACGAGACGGAACCCACAGAGGTGAACGGACGCCCATTCGCGCATCGGAAATCCAAGCGGTCCTTGTCCGAGATTGAATCGACCAAAGAGCCCAAATCCCGATGGCGAACCAAACTACCGATGGCCCCACTGTCTACCAGTGCCTCCACGCAACCAACTCCGTCGATCACGGCACTCAACGTGGGAAGCCGCGAACCTTTAGCAGGGACTTCATAGACAACAGCCGACCCTGCCCCTATGGGGCGGCTTGCCCGTTTCCCGAGGGCTTACGAGGACTTGTTGGACAATCACGTCGCAGATGCCCGAGCATCTTGCAGCCATAGCACTGGATCTGATCCAGTGCTCTGCGGGGTCCGATGGGCCGTTCTTCATCAGGTGCCACCCCTCCGGTGTTCCCCTCACGTCTCTTCACCGAGACACTGCGGTTCAGCTGCAGCGTCAGTTCCCTCATCGCCGAAATCAATTCGGACACGGAATCGGGTACTGGAGACTGAGGCGGACTGACTTTCACCGGCATCGCTAAGCGTTGAGGAATGGCAGAAGGCAGTCGACCCTCGGGCACAAATTTCGGGTGTCCTACAGAAGCGCCAACGTCTAAAGACCCCATCACGCTTTCAAGCCACTGAATAGTGTCGATGAAGGTACTAACTGTGGTTGGCAAGTTAACCAACAAGGCTGGAATATATTGAGTGCATGCAAGTCCACGGACCAAGTACGGGATTATGTCGCTCTCCGCTATTGCATGCGGACATCGCCGACATAAATCAGCCTTTTCCAAAGCGTATTGGATTACTGACTCGCCCGATTGTTGGACCCGCTCTTGGACTCGGCGGAGCCACTCCTCCAACGTCAGATTACGCCCAAACACCGTCCCGAACCTCTGATTCCATTCTCTCCAATCACGCAAGCTCTCGCCTTCGATATCATGCCAAGTGCGAGCAACTCCACTGAGCTTGGAGGCTGCAATCCTTAGCTTCGTCGGGGAGTCCCATCCCTGAAGTCCGGCGACCTGTCCAAAATCCCTCAGCCAAGCGGTAACGTCGCTGTCACCCCTGAACTCCGGGACGATGGGAGCATTCGCTGGTGCCGTATATGCAGTCGATGACGTATGGTCAGCAAACCTCTGGAACATCTCTTGCGTGGTCTGTTGTTGAGTTACGAACTGTTGCTGCAGTTGTAACTGCGAATGGCACATCTGCTGCATCATCGTTGTCAACGCACGGACCACTTCGCTGTCTCCGGTTTCCTCGGGCTTCGCCATAATGGAAGGCTGAATAACGTTCCCGGGGGGCACACGTGGAGCACGGAGAACGACTCTCCCACTTCGCAAAAAAGTTCCTAACCTGGGACGAGTCCGTGCTGCCACGTCGTCACAGGAACTTATGTTCGAATCCTCACCATACATGCGAGGTTTTGAATGTTTAGGACTGGAGGTGCTAGCTTCAACAAGGGGAATAAAAAGAATTCGTCGTGGATGCAATAGGCAGGGAGAAGTCAAACTGTGTCCTTGTCACCAAAGCAATTTAAGGTACTCCGCGACCCGCTTTGTACACTTTTTCAAAGGACCTCACAGCGACCACACCCAGGACTCCTATTGCTCCTAAGAGATTCCAGCCACTGACCTACCAGTCCCAAATTACACAGCACGAAATGCAGATTGTAGGCAATCGCCAGCAATACAATCGGCTATCCCACCGCTGCCACCAAATTGTAGCGTAAACCGTAAAAAGTAAAGTAAATGAAATGCGTGGAACGACGCATTGGACGAACGAAGTTTTAACGAAGGAAACGAGATCGGTGTGGTTTCTGACTAATTCTATATTTGCCCGATTGCCAGGCGAACAAACACAAAAACTAACAAAACACTAAATTTCTATGCCACAATGCTTCGACGAATTTCGAGGCGATGTACGAGTTCGAGTTCGAGTTCGAGAGCACCTTTCACGAAAAACTAAAAAGTGACTGCCTGGGCGAAAAAGACAGTCTGTTAAATAGTCACAAGTCCTTTGTCTGTTAGATCCATGCGGAAAATGTCTTTCGCACATGTGTCTGCAGTTAGGTTTTTTGGGTAACAAATCTTCTCAAGGGGTTCCATGCAAAGGGTACCCCTTGCCTAACTGTCAGTCGTCGGAGTCAATTTTCTGCCCAGTTTTACAACATAATGGACCGTCGCTGGACCTCTGGTTCCAGCCTCCACGAGAACGGGCAGCAGCCGGCCCCGCTTAGGCATACCAGTTCGATGGTCAAGCGACGGACTGTCATAAAACAAAGGGTAAGTCGTGCAGTCAGGAAAGTGGTCTAACTGTCGCGGGTCGCACATTCAAAGGCAATTCGTGCGTTTCGGAGTTATCCCTCCGACATTGACTTGCTTCCGGATTCCATCCGGAACAGTAAACTTCAACAGATCTCGATCTCAATACGTGTATCTCTCTTCGAGGTTGCGAAAGAACTCTCTACAAAAACAGCAAAACATACAACATCAGAAATCAAGCCCTTTCCCCAGTTCAGGGGCCGTAGGCATTTTCCCCAGGCCACACGTGACACTACAAACTTACAACGCGTCCTTTATCCTGAGATATTATCCTCAATCATGGAAAGCAGCAAAGGTCCTACCATTACCTAAGACGAACAAAATGGACTATTCATCCATTAAGAATTTTCGTCAAAATAACGTTCCACCGATCCTGGGCAAGATCCTAGAAAAACCTATTTTAAGTCGACTGAAAACATTCCTAGAAAACGAAAACATACCCTCCGGTACTCAATGGGGTTTTAGACCCAATCGATCAACTACCGACCTGTATGCCACACTAAGCTAATTAAAGAACTCTGAAAGATCAAAGCATAGAAAATGTACAACTCTTAGCAGGAGAAGACGTAGAAATAAATTTGAAATAAATCAAGAAATTTAACCCTGAGTGGCTTGCCGAAATTAATCGTGCCGTATGGTTTGGCCATCTAACGACATTTTTAAAAACAGCTATGAGCTTCATTAGGGTTTCTTATCGTTTTAACTAAGCATCGTTTACATCAAGTGGGGTCTGCTTCCTTAACCTGTTTTGGAGGACATTTCTTTTTCTTTCTTTGTTTCTAGAAGCATTTACTATGATTTGAAAAAAGTCCGGACATACAGTAAGTACGATAACAACCAGTACCTGTACGAAATTGAGGCTTAACTGTGACCTTTTTCCGCATTTTTATGCTCACTGTTAAGTGGAGTTCGAGTGTTGCAGGGAGTTAAGGAGGCGGAATCTGCAAGGCTTCGTCGAACGTTTACTTGATGAATTAGAGAACTTATGGGACCAATGCATGGTTGGTCCATGAAGTTTCCACGAAGATGAAGTAATATTCAGGGTACTAGACCATAGAGGAAGCAGAATACAAAATCAGATCACAGCCTTGCAGGACGCATATGGAATCCCGGAAGTAGAAAAAGGAAACCTTTTTGACAACCTAATACCACCGTGGGATTTTGAACTAGGAAAGACTGTGGAAGAAATACCAAAATTAAAAACAAAATCAGGAAGAGACTACACGATGCTTAAATATTGAATGATGGAAGAGACTACACGATGCTTAAAGGCTTCGGGCTGATCGCTCTACTACTAATAATGGGGAAGATTCGAGGTCGCAGGTCGGACGCTGGAGTTGGACGTGTTTTCAACGCTCTTGTTTTTAACGCTCTTAACCCGTGGTCACGTGTCACAAATTAATTGTCTATTGATATAGTGCCTAGTGTTTTTACTTAAAACTCGGATTCATCTTCTGTTTACCACTATTTTTCGGTGCTTCAAACTGTGTGGCTCTTCTGGCTCAGCTATCATCCAACCTCCGTATGGAGGATTGCACAACCACAGCTACCACAGACATAACACCTAAATGCGCAACTTGTGATAAACCGTTTAAGAAGAACCACTATAATCAGAAGT